>VZTL01043781.1:10380-30031 GCA_013400535.1 Scopus umbretta | reverse complement strand
AAAAAAAAAAAGTCCAAAACTAACCCCAAAAAAGCACCGTTACGCTAGCAAGCAAGCTCCTCTCAAAGAAAAAGAAAACAAAGAGATGGCACTAGTCCAAGTTTCCTTCCCTCCCAACGCAACAGGACAGATTTTACATAGCAAGATGAAAAAGGGCTTTTTGTAAGAAGAAAAAACAGAGAATGTATTCTCCTTAGTGACTTTGTTTCTGGCTCAGTCTGAGACAGTTAATTGCTTCATCACCAGCAGGAAGAAGTTTTAATGATTGTTTAAACCTGTTCAGATTTATCCTTTTGCTCCAGAAGTTGCTTATTTGCCAACCCACACTGTTCTGCCCTTGTTTGTGGGAGAGGGGTGTAAAACATTTGTGCTTCTTGCTAAAAAGGAAAAAAATATTTTGGAGGACAGCTTTGTTATAGTAAATTAGAAGTTAGAGCTGACAGTTAAACTGAAGACAGAGTTGATTTTGGAGGGTGTGGGACAGGGGGAGTAGGAATGCAGAAGTGTGCTGGTTTGCCTTTTACTTCTCAGTTACAGTTCAGCTTATTAGCATCACTTTTATTGCTCAGCTATGATGAGACAGATGGGTTTGCAGCTGCCATCTTTACTGTTATCGAAGTCATCTTTGAATATTTCTATTTATGTACCCACCACAGATCTACTACACTATCTTTTCTGGTTCACATGGATTTTGCTGTGTATGGCAATGTTTAATGTAGATAAATAATAACATTACCTGCCAAACTTTGTTTTATAACAACTCCCCCGCCCTGTTCATATACTGAGCATGACACCATATGGTATGGAATAGCCCTGTGGGCAGTTTGGGTCAGCTGTCCTGCCTGTGCCCCCTCCCAGCTCCTTGTGCACCTGGCAGAGCATGGGAAGCTGAAAAGTTCTTGACTAGTGTAAACACTACTTAGCACCAACTAAAAACATCAGTGTTGCATCACACTATAGCAGCTACTAGGAAGAAAATTAACTCTATCCCAGCTGAAACCAGGACAGTTAGGTCAAAATGCATGGGTTTTTGCAGAGTCCTAGCATTGTCCATGAAGCTCAAAACACAGTGGAGCTAGGAGATTGGTTTTAGCATCAAGCTGGAGACTGATGTTAAACCATTCTGTGTTCATAAAGGTGCGTATGGTGTTCATGATGTCATATCAGAATTCCTAAGATGTGAATGATAAGCATAGTCTTCATCTTGTCTCTGGGGCTGGTGGTTGGTTGTGGGTTTTTGAGCTAGTGATAGTATTTAGTATTATATTATAAAAGTAAGAAATGTATCTAGAATTGCTAGATAGATTGCATTTAATTTTAGGAAAAAAGAGTTATGTAACTATTTGAATGGTAGTTGTATTATCAGATCAAAAAATTATAGAGGGAATTTATGTGCAATTTATTCCAAAGCAGAAGGTTTTCATATAAACAGTATGATTACATGCCTCAAATCTTAAAGCTCTTAGCATCCATGCTTTCCAACAGGAGATGTTAGACTGCCACGTAACTATGAGAACATGCTACTACAATCAACTCGTATTTTAAAAAGCCCATCAGCTGACATTTAAAAAAAATATATTCTAATCATTGTCTCTCTAGCAAATGCTGAAACTTGCCATCTACTGGCATGCAGTTCCAAGGGGTCCAAACTAGAAGGCACTAAGTCAGCGAAGCATGTACTTAACTATAAGGATGTGCTTGTTCCCTTTTTTTTTTTAAATTGAGCTTTATGTGAATATATTCATTAATCTTACGTGTAACTAAAATTATAGGATAATAATACAGTATTTTGAAGTTCTTCCTCATGTTTTCTTTAATAGTAGGTTCTGTAGTATTAGAGAAAATGATTTTTGAGAAGTACAAATTATTTAGGTTTTTTTAATTTAATATTTTATAAAGTAGCTTTCATTGTGGGGTAAAATGAGCTTTTGCAAAAATCTGTACAGTTCTGCAGCGTTCGTGTTGTTTGTTACCACATACTGTGCTTTAAATTAAGACTAGTTTTCTCCCGAATCTTCAAAATATTGAAGATTGGGCTGGTTACAGCCTTGTTGGCTGTGCTCTAAATCAATGATAATTCAGTTTAGGCCAATGAAGTTATATTAAAGAATAACAAGAACAGTAAAATGAGATTATACACATATTCTTTTAAAATGTTGAACAGAGACAGATGGCTTCTCATTCTTTTGTCCAAGTAAGGGTCACAGCAGCTTCTAAATGAAATATAAGCAGGTTTTGCCGGCTCATGGGTGAATATTGAATATTGTCATTGCAGAAGCTTTTCTGGCACAAGATTTTTTCTGTGTTGCAAAATTTACAAGCAGAAATATTCATAAGAGCTTGCTTTAGGAAGATCTTAATTTAAGAAGATGCCTTGCATTAAGTGAGAAGTCCTCATCAGTTGTTCTTTGAAAGGCTCGAAAGAAGTATAGGAAGTTTTTATATCGTCTGCCTCCTTTAGTGGGGAGACAGAAACTGGAACCTGCCAATGAAAAAGCCATGCCAAAGAGTGGAGAGAGGTAAAGTTTTGGCACAATCTGCTCCTGTGGCGTTTGACTGGGATTCTGTTGAGTTCAGTAGGGTGACGCTGTTGACAGGGATTACTGCAGCATTACAAATTCAGAGTTGGAGGCTCTGAACCTTCACAATGTTTTGTGACTATGTATCTGTTTTGGGTGGTTTGGTTTTCTTTCTATCTTCCATGCAACTAATGTTGCTTTACTTATAATTTCCAGAACTCCATGAAGGTGATGTTCAAATGCCTGTGGAAAAACTGTGGGAAGGTACTGAGCACAGCTGCAGGGATTCAGAAACACATACGGACCATTCACCTCGGGTAAGAAAGCAGTCTTTTTAGAAGTCTAAAGGAGTTGGTATGGAAGGGGAGCAGTCACACTTGGCTGGGGAGGTGAACTGGCTTGTCCTTGGCTTTTCTGTCTCAGATCCCTGGGGTTCTGAGGAAATTGCAGAGTAGTGCATCAGGGTGAACGGGAACTTATTCCAACAGCCAGGCACTTTCTTTCCTGAACTTTGCTTCCTGTGAACTGTACTAGCAGGTCAAATACAGCTCTAGGTCACACTACACTTCCCTAATGGCAGCGCAGCTCAGTGGCATTTACTTCATATGTGCCATCCACATGTCACATCCAGGCTGACACTATGTAAAAGACAGCAGGTTTCAGAGTCTTGCATGAATACTTTCCAGCTTTGTTTCACATCAGAGGAGGTGCTTGTGCTAGTTCTGAGTCAAATTAACTCAGGTGTCCCTCCCAAAAAAATAAGAAACCTAAGAAAAAGAAATTGAGCTGCAATTCCATGTGTAGGTTACTTGGACTAGAAGCAAAAGCAAATGAATCTTGTATGACACAAGCTTGTTTCAGAGCTTTAGTTTGCAACTGTAATCTCCTGTGCAATTCGCTGAGTGACCTAGCTGTCTCATATGTAGTTACAGTGGGGACTTACGCTCTTCACCCGTTAGGTTTGTGGAAATACATCTCTGTTGTCCAACTCTGTGTTACCCAGTGCTTAAAAATTAAAGTGACCATGAGGAAGTAGTCTGGTGTGGAGCTCAGGAGAGTCTACCTCATATAATTTGGTGTTGGGCTTAGGCTCTGAAGAGTGAGGCTATCAGAAACAGAAAACCTTTCTCAAAATGCAGTTAGAGATGTTGCTTTGTCCTGTATATTATGGGGACATCCTTTTCGTGGCACAGGAGAGAAAGAAGTAAACAGCAGAACTTCCCTGGAATTTGGAGTTTGTAAGTTTGCTGCAGAGAGGAGTTTTGGTGAGTGACTGGCTGGGGTCTGACAGATGGTACTTCTGGTAGAGCTTTTCAAACCTGCTGAACCCATGCGCTCTCAACAAGTTCTGTTGAGTAGGGTGGTGAGAGAACCACAGGTATATAGGAAAGCAGGCTGAGGAACTGGCTAGGGGCTGGTTTTGGGGAGCATAGGAAAAGGAGAGGCCCAGCCCATGTGTCAGATATAGACATGCAGGCAGGAGGACACTTTGGGTTCTCAGATCTCCCCATATGGAAGATTTCATGAGAAAATATGCATGTCTGAGCTGTGAGTTACATCTGTCTAGCATCTGGATTAAGAATGTGCTAAAACCGTGGTTTGTTTTGGGACTTCAAGATAACATGTAGCCTACTGGAAACTGCTGCTTTGACTGAGCTGCTTCGCTCCTAGCACTTGCGCTCAAACACGCAGCAGATAGTGCCAGGGGATGCAGGGACACTTAAGCCTTTTACATCGCCTCCGTCAGTAAGCCTGTGCCTAGAGAGTAGGACCAGAAAGTCCAGCACTAGCAAGCCAGCCCTTACATGTCCTTTCTCCACCTGTGCCAGAGTGAGTTGCATGGTGAGACTGCTTTCTAGCAGCTTCTTCTGTTGTGTGAAGGAGAGTTACGGTGAACCATGGACATACTTATATTTGGTTTAATTAAGTAACCTATGATAAGATTACGTACTGTTTGCTGTTACATTAGTGAAGTATATCTTGCCCTTGTTTGTTATCTTTACCTGTCCTTCTGTGGCTGCTCTGTCATTTCTGAAGTCAAAGTGCATTGAGATTCTTGTTAACTTCAAGAGTTAGGAATGAGAAGCTGATATTTAAGCTGAAGCACAGAAGTTAAACATCTACTCCAAGGTCAAAGACTTAGGCAAGAATAACACACAGAGGAAAAAAAAAAAATCTTAATTCTTGTTTCTTTTCCCTTCAGACTAGATGATTTTCTCTTCCTCTCCCCTTCCCTGCATCCAGAATGCTGATGAAGTAGGTAGGGTTGAAACTGGGAATACTGATTTATTGACAGTATGAATATATTTGCTCATGCATCTGGAACTTAAAATTCACCTTGGGGTTCCTGCTTTCATTAAATCAGTCCTTCATTCTTTGTCTTGATACAGACGTGTAGGAGAGTCTGACTACAGTGATGGAGAGGAGGATTTTTACTATACAGAAATCAGGCTCAACACGGACTCAGTAGCTGATGGCTTAAGCAGCCTTTCCCCAGTCTCTCCATCTTTCGCATCTCCTCCTTCCTTCCCCACCCAAGACACAATCCGTCCTGAAACTTCCTGTGCCAAAACTGAGACTAAATTGATGACACCTCTGAGCCGCTCAGCTCCTACCAACCTCTACCTCGTACACACGGACCATGCTTACCAGGTAACGCTAGTGAGAGTGAACTCCATTGATTATGCTAATGTCATTAATGTATGAACAAATGTCAGACCACAGTGTCTGGGTTTTAAAAGGCCAGGTCTTAATGGGCTGAAAAGTTTTCAGGGCAGCCCAAGAGGTTTGTCTCGTTTAAATTTAGATGTCTGCTGCTGAGCTAGTCTGTTTGTTTGTGCTCCCACCATAGCCAGTGGGCTTTGGGGTTCTATTTATCCAACCACACATAGGTGCATACTTCAGGTTCAGAAGAGTTACTCTGTGTATCCCACTGATGACATCAGTTATTTCTCCACTGACCATAAGGAGGGCCCAAGGTGACATGCTCAGATGCGGTCTCCTGCATGGTAAAAATTCTCATTCATTCAGCCAGATCCCTCTCAGAGTCTTCATTTCAGCTTTGCTTGTACTGGGTGTGTCAGTAGGCAGGTACCCAAGGGATGCCAGGAACAATTCATTTCCTTAATTTGTACAGTGTGAGATGTCAGTTTGTGTATATGAAGTAGAGCAGGAAGAATGAAAAGTCAGAGATGGTATCCTCCTACTCTTAGAGGTAATGCTTTGCAAATGGCAAAAGTCCAATCAGATCCAAAAACTGCTGTTCCAAAAACTTTGGACAGAAAGCATTAATTTTAAAAGTGCACTAAAACTTGACATGCTTTGGTCTGGATACCATATGAGAAAAGAAGAACAGAGGCTTTGAAGTAGTGTGGTCCATGACCTGCATATGCACCGGAGAATTGAACGCTGTTAAATTTATCAGATGCAATAACTTTCATATACAGCATTTTGCAGATGAAACCTATTTGTTGTGTGTCTGTAGCAGGCCCACTAAAAGGGCAGAGGGAACCACACAGAATTCACAGGCTTGTGTGCACAGCAGAAGGCATGGGTGGAAGCTTGGCATCTCAGGTGGGAGCTGCACTGGGAAGCACACCAACTTGGGGATTGATCAGGCCAGCTAGGAGAAAGAGTTTCTTCTCAATCTAGCTTAAGCCCTGTGAGTGAAGCACCAAGTCTAGGCTGCTGAGAAGAGTTTCACTTCATTTGGGATTCGCAGTCGTGACACTCTTCCCTGCAATTTGGAGACTCACTTGATCCTTTTTCATAAGCAGCCTTTGAGTAAAGTATTTGCCTAAGGAAATCCTAATTCGATGTGTCAGCCACTTGAGTTAGATTGGAACTGATACATTCCACAACACGAGACTACAAGAGTCTGAGCCCCGTCTCCTTTTCAAGCTGCTCTGGTTTCAATACTTTATTTCATCAGCGAGGAGTGACACAGTCCACACTGTTCAAGGCATTCCTGCTGGAAGCAGGAGATGGGGTCCCTGCTCCAGCTCACATTCAGGTTTTCCTTGCGAAGGAGAAAGCTTCTGCAGAGCAGGTACAGTGGCATCCTGTGCTAGGGTCACTCTAGACCGGCAAGAAGAACACTCTCTGGGAGGTAAGGTGGAGATTCAACTCTTACCAGCAAGAGGAGGAATTGAGCCCAGCTTTTGCTCGTAGCATTTAAGCATTCTTGTGACTAATCTGTTGTGTAAAAGGGAATAGGAGAGAAGGCGATGACACCATCTTTAATACCACCGTATTTCCTGCGGTTTGCTTGCTGGAGCAAGCCATGTACAGAATTTCGAAACATTTTTACTTCTGATAGAAGTATTATCTGTATCAAAACTGAAATAAAGTATTGAACGGGAATGTAGCAATGAAGACATTCTCTCATGAATGAGAGCATGAAAGTGGAAATTATTTCATTGGGAGTGAAAAGGCAAAATTCATAGCTCAAGAAACTCAGATAAGCTGAATAATGCTCATTCCAGAATTCCTGTTTAAAAAAAGGGAAAAAAAATAGGGAACCCAAAGCTGGGTCACAGGAATCCTGAAGTCCTGCACTTCGGGAACTAATGAGCTTTTTCTGCTGTAAGCTGGGGTAGTTAGCAAATGACATGAGGAGGAAACCTATGTTCATTAGTCAAGCACAGAATGACCGTGAGCCAACAGCATTAAAGCTATGAAGGAAAAAAAAAAAAAAAAAAGCAGTCAGCTTTCTTAGGTAAGAAAAATGTAGGAGAGACAGGAATTTTTAATGCCATTGTACAAGACCCCCAGATAACTTCAGCTGAGATCCGGAGTAGAGTTCTGGTCAACAGAGTTGAAGGATGCTGGGTTCAAATTAGAAGAGGTAGAACGAAGGTGATCAGTGAAGAGGGAGGGAAGAGAGGACACGGAGGGCCTCTCCAGCCCAGGGACCGACAGCTTGGGCAAAGCAGGGGCAAGGAGAGGATGGGATCGCTGCCTGGGAAGAAAGTGAGAGGACAAATAGGAGAGGGGAAGAGGACGAGCACATGCTCTTTCAGATATGAGAGCAATGTTGGCACAAATAAATATTTATAAATTATCCATTAATACATTTTGATTGGAAATTAGATAGAAGTCTTTAAGCAAAAGTGAGATCGGGGTGTAGAAACTCTTCAGTTTGTTGTAATGTTATGTTGCGTACCTTCTGGAAGAGATTGTCTAAAATGTTAGCCTGAAAAAGGTGACTGTGCTTGATAAGCAAAGATGCACGTCTGGGAAACAAATGAACAAGGTGATTGACTGTCTAAGTCTGATAACATCTGAGGTAGATACTTAGGCACTAAGAAGAAAGAAGTGAGCACCACAGTATTTCAGGCAACTGCAAATTGCAGTAATTTTAAACTTCTCATCCTTCACGTTTCATTATGAAACTAGTGCCTGTAGCTGTTAAATTTAGCTATGGAGGAACTACAGGCGGGCTCTTTCAGCATCTAGGATTTCCCTTGCAGGTCTTACTCGAATACCTGAGGAAGTTGCTGTGCTGACCCGGGCTTTGAGCGGGTATCCCGGTGGGATGCTGAGCGGAGGCAGTGCTGCCTTGCTGCCCATCTGGCTGCCTCCAGTTCTTTCTGGCAGGAGTACCATGGTCATTCACTCCTTCCATTTGAACAGGGTTGTGATGAAGCACTACTGGTACCATCTGGAGTTGCCAAATTTTTCTTGATGCCTTTCAGCAAGGTTTTTGTACTTTGTGGAGCTCAGTGGACGTTTGCTCCGCATGTCTGTGTGGATTCTCTTGGAGCTGTCAGCAGGCTCGGCAGCCCGCAGAGCATAGCTGCCATAGTCAGAGGCATCTGGTGGTCTCGGTTTCTTTTCCTTGGAGAGACTCCAGGGGATTGCTTCAGCACTTGTTTACTCTGAAGATTATCTTTAATGGGGACTGTCGGGTTGTAGTTTGTCACCACTCCTCTCTGCCTGGCGGCTCAGGGAAGCACTCTCTTCCCTGAAGCAGTGAGACAACTTCAGCAGCCGCAAACACAAACACTACTTAAGTAACTGTATTGCGTTATTGTCAGGCGCAGGCAGCTGAAAGGCAGAAGTAAAAGCTCACTTTTAATAGCAAGTTCTTTATAAGTTCAACCAAGGAGCCTTTTTTTTGTGGTGAAAGCTTGAGATTCAAGAGTCAAAGGCAGCCTGTGTTCATGGTGGCTGCTCGCGCTCCTGCTAGGCAGGGTAACTGCAAAGGTATGAATTTCGTGACTCTAAATTAAATGGGATTCAAAAAGTGGCAAGGGAGAATTCCTGAGGGCTCAGAGCCCAGTGAGAAAACTGGAGGGAAGGCACAAGATGAAAGAATCTCAGTGGTCTGAGCTCAGATTATCGGGTGTTGCACCCCACAGCAGCACTGGCTATTGCAGCCCAGATGGGCAGAACATAAGAGTTCAGGGGGTCCAGGGGTCTTTCAAGTATTTGCTTTAGCTTAGTCTTTTAAGAGCTGTTTTTTGAATCCCAAGGATGATTTTCAGCTCCTTGGTTTTAATAGGAAAGACTGTTTTAATTGGGATGATTCTTAACAACGTTTATCTGATAAACGAGCACTGGCCAAGCCTTACTGTTGATGGTTAACCCTGTTGTCCAAGAAGCCTCACCAACCAGTCTGCAGTTGTTTAAACCAGCTGCTATCCGTTTAAATACTGCCTTGTTTGTCACTGTGGAACAGGTGGTCATTTGTAATATTTTTTGCTGCTAGCTGGCATTATTTTAAAAGTTATTTGTACATGATGTTTGATTTTGTGGGGGTTTTTATCGGATCTAGCTTTTAAGGGTTTTGTGTGGATTCTTGTGAGAGCTATCGTCTCTCTCTAAACAAGGTTTTAAGAACAGTGATATATAAATATGTCCCTTCCTTACTGGCTTATCCATGATTATCCCTCTCGTAAGGGTAAAATGCTTGCCACTATGCAGTCTTTTTCCACCTCAGAAAGTCTCTCGTAGATTTACATTTTCAAGGAGTGAAAGATCCCATGAAATGCCTTGGAAGAGGAATGGTTCTTCTTACTGGAATAATATTTTCTTTTCACACAGGCCACTCCTCCGGTGAACATTCCAGGGTCAGCAAAATTCACTCCCAATGGCAGTAGCTTTAGCATCTCTTGGCAGTCGCCTCCAGTTACCTTCACCGGCATTCCAGTAAGAAAACAGCACCAAAAAAAAAAAAGAAAGAAAGAAAAAATAATAAGTTTTTAGAACTTTTTGTTTTGTTTCACAGTGTCTCACGATAGAAGTAAATTTGACATAACAGGTACCGAAAAGAAACAAATTAAATATATGCCTCCATTTGCCAGCATGGCTGATTTTAACACTTTTGCCAGTCTTTTTAATTCAGCTTTTAATTCAGTTGCTTTTTTTTTGCATCAGTGTCTACAAGCAGAGAATTGGATCTATAGTATACATTTTTTAAAACTATATGCTTACAAAAGAACATTCTGGTAGGTGCAGAGCCTGGCACTATATGCTCCTTTTTGTGCCACTAAGAGATTTCTTGCAAAACCAGATGGAAAGTCAGCGAGGTGATGGTTAATGCTAACAGGCTAATTGGATTCAAGCAGTAGGGCTGTTTCCTGAATGAACTCGGAAGATGAAGCATATTTGAAAGGCAGCCGAAAGACACAATCAGATGAAATGCAAAGTCTGATTCTAGTAGGCTACATACATGTACTCCCTACTGATATCAGAAAATGCTGTACTTTCATACAGAACGTATGTTCAGTACATACTGCATTCTGATATTAATACATATTGCAGTTTGACATATTTTTAATGAAGATGTTTTAGATACATGTATTAGATGTAAAGACAACTCTGACCCTTTCTTCAAAAAAGCTAGTGCACAAGGCCTAATTTCATGAACAGGACTGCAGAAACGGGATGTTTGCTTAAACATAGACTTCCAGTAGTCCTAAATGTAACGCAGTATAGGTGTGGATACTGTAGGGGGAGTTAAAAACCTTTATGAAGAGTTCGAAGGGATTAGGCTTCTAGTGCCTAGCGTGGTAAATACTAGAAGTAAATGTAAATCGCTATTTATGAGTAGTGGAAAATCTTCTGTATAATAAATAGAAATAAATATTAATGTAATGTATCCTGATTTTTATTGGAAAGCATTTTTCAGTATAAACTGATACTCTCTAATCATAAACCTTTTTTACATCATAACATTGCATTTAATACTACATTTTAGGAATTTATGAATTTTTAAAGTATATAATATAAGGCACATTGCTCATCCAGAGAACCATATAGCTTTTTCTCTCCTGCCAGTGAATGTTAGACGTGGTGATAAGAGACACTATTTCTCTCCCTTCTCTTCATCAAGTGAATCTCCAAAGCTTCTTACTGTCAACCTTTGGCAAATCTTGGAGATTTTCTGCAGAGGCTGTGGCATCCTGCAGGGCTGATAAAAAATGAAAGTGGCTGAATCAATTACACTGCACTCTGCCAATGAATATTTATTAAATTCCATCAAGGAACAACTAACAGTGAAAGACATCATGCTGGCAGCAATTTGAACAAGAGTGCCTTGACAGAGCGTGCTATCCATAAAGTTCCTAGAGAATTTGATTTCCCAACAATGGGGTTGATACAGAGTAATTATGAAACTGGCTCCTTTTGTGGAGTAGCAGAAATTGGTGCCAGGAGTGTTGGGAATCTAAAAATGCAATTAGCCACATTGTAAATCAGACACTTAAGAGGACAGGATTAGACACGTATGCGTTGAGTTTACTTGTTCGAGCAACAACGTTGATCTGTGGCTGTAGAGTTGAGGGTTCTCAAAAGAATTTAAGAAATGCCAAATCACTTTCTGAGAATTGTATGGAGATGCCAGTGATTTAAGTATAATTTAAAAATAATCCCAATAGAAAATGATGATGGCAGAATTATAAACTGCTCAGGGAACCATATGAACTGCCTTTACATCTCTGTCTCACAACATTTATAAGGCTGTTTAGCAAAGAAAAAAAAAACCCTTCTAGGTTTGCACACATTTGACTCTGTCATCAGTGAGATCATTTATGAACTACAAAGGCTCGCCTGCAGTGGAAAATTATGTGCAGTAAGTGAGGGTGCAAATGCAAAGTGATGTTAAATAACTGTATATTAAATGCAAATTTCATTTCTCCTATTTCAGAGTAAATCAGATACTGCCCTATAAAAACAGGGCTCTGTCAATTCCTACCCTTACACTGAGTGTAACTACTTTAGGAAAGTTATAGTATAGGGGACTTTCTCCTTCTCTTAGTAGGTTTATTTAAGCCCAGACTATGTGACAGAGCCAGCATACTATAAACTCATGCAATTTTATGCATACCTGGTCCCTGAGATTAGATGCACATCTCTAGCACCCAAAGGAACTTCAGAGAATAAGTCCAAACCATTACTTTTTGCCTGACCCTTAATAAGCAGTTTTCTTAAAATGGCTGTGGGATACTTTTTTGGCCTGGACAAACCACTGAGCAGTAAAGGATTAGGTACAGATTCGCAAAAGCGCATAGGTCTACACATTTCTTCATGTTGCTAGTGATATTGGAATGGGGCCATTCTGTCCTTGACCCCTTAGGGGGCTGTTGAATCCTGGTCCTGAGCAGTCTCCTTTCTAGGCCTGTATTCAGCAGTTAAGTCCACAAGAGAGACAAAATTTCAAAATAGTCATCTTTTGTGGGTTTTTTGACACCTACCTGAGGTGTTACCCCATTCATTCCTGTGGACATTGAATTTCGATGACACTGAGCACTCCCTGCTTGCTGTCCCGGGAACTTGGGTGTTTCAGATGGACATCATGAATTGCATTTAGTCCTCACTTTTGGGCAGTCATTAGCAGAAGAGCACCAAAAGGCCTTTGCGAATCTGAGTGTGCTTATCAGCAAGTACCTAAGTGCCTCAAAACAAGCCGTACATACAGCTGGATCAGTTGGGGTTCGGTATGCAGCTCCTTAGGCTCAGGGGTATTCACAGCATCTAACCACAGACATTTATCTGAAATCTCATAGCCATAAGTGAGGAGAATTAGGGGAACCTCCAAAGTCCTTACACTTTGTGCTCTGAATCCTGTAAGTTAGGTTCCCAAGGCAGATAGGGGAAATACACTTTTTCATACTGTTTTCCTGAGACAACTTTGAAGGCACAAGAGAAGGTTGGGTGTTGGCACAGCTAAGAGTTGCTGGTAGGTATGATTCTCTGCAGGGAGCAGAAAGGACAAGTTCATGTTGCTCTACCACTCGAGACTGAACAAGGAGAAAACATAAGGCACAGCATGGGGGTGTATGAGGAGGACAAATGAAATGATGCAGGTGGTTCTAGTGGATGGGCAATGGTGGCGTCTGTATCTCTTGGTACTGGAGGACATAATGACCATACAGTTTCACTTTTAATGATGTAGGATGAAAGTTGTCTCGAACACCAGCGTGATCTCTGCTGGGTGATACGGATTCTTACCTGCCTGCTCGTAAGACCCAAAAAGGTTGAACGGGAGAAGATCTTTAGGTTTGGTAATCTGATGTTTACCGATCACAAATCTTCTCTGAAGCCACGGTTTCCCCCAGGAGCTGTAACTGGAAACTCCCGGCTCTCCCTGCTAACAAACACTATCGTTTCACGTTAATTCTCTGTGTAGATAACACTTCAGATGTGGAAAGCCTCCAAGGGCAAGGATTGTCTTCTCATGCCCTCCTCTTGATCCGCACTCAGTGTCGCCTTCAAAGGAGTACAGCTAACTGGTATTGTTTCAACCTGCTGCAAAGTGTATCAAAATACACTAGAGCTCAACTTTAGTGCAGTTTAGCCTTCTTGGTATGCTAATTGATGGAAACCATCATGCAGAGACCCTCTCTGGAGAATGAGAGGGGAGACACAGTCTGCACTCTGCAATTACTACTAGAGGCTGTTCTGTGTTTGGAAGCAAGCAGAATAATTGCTTATAACATAGCAATTATCATCATATAACATCAAAGTATTTTTCAGTGATAACCAAGGAATATGTTGAGTATTGGTTAGTAGTGGTAGATATCCAAATTTTCTGGTTTTGAAAATACTTAGGAACCCTAGCAGAATTGACTGGAGATCTCTGGTTGCTGGTGATGACTGAAAACCCGTGCAGTGTATGGTGAATATCAAAGACTAGAAAAGTGTTAATGCTTTGCATTTTATCTTCAGTGTTTCAAGCATTCTTGGGTAAAACAAGAGAAGTGTTGATAAAAGATAGGAAAAAAGGTCAATCGACATGATCTTACGTGGCAGGATTTGCCAAACAAACCTCATAGCAGTCTTTAAGGATATGACGGGTTTGGTGGATAAAGGCAACTGCACATGTCTAACGTATGTTTCGAAAAGGAGCAGGTTCCTTAACTAAAAATTTGTAGTGCCAATGCAGCACATATTAAGCAAAGTAAGATCTGTCTGTCAGACCTCAAGTAGCAGTAGTTAACTGGGAATCTTCTTTACTGAGCCAGCATCACCTCCATACGAGGACTGGTGCATTTCAGTATTTTCATAATTGATTTGGAAATAAAAATACGAAGTTACTGCTGATGATCCCTTTTCTGGATGGCTGAGAGACTGACAAAAAGACAGAATACATGTGTCATTGTATACTCCATTTGTGAAGCGGGGCTCTTTTTAGACCCAGTGTCCTTTAATTGTGCAAAATGCAAGGTTGTATTTATGGAAAAAAAGGGAATTTGGGTAATCCCTGGCACCTCAGGAGAGCACTGGCTTTGAAAGTAAAGACTGCAAAAGATCTAGGACATGTAGACTGCAAGCTGCCCTCAGTATTGAGGAGTAATAGGACAGAAGGAGCTAGTGTGATCTCAATGTATAAAACATGAATTCTGGTAAACAGGCACAGAGAGAGGAAATTTGTTTGAGCTTTTGGCTGTATTAAATGTTATATCAGTAATGGCCTAAACCCATTCAGAGTGTGAGCTGCACCTGCAATTAAATCAGAAATTACTGTAGTTACCAGCCAAGAGTAAAAGTGGAAAGAGTGTCTGCACTCCAAGTGTTAGTTAGTTTTTCACTACTGTGGAGTAGCTATAAAACAGACTTTATACCAAATATCAAAGCACGCCGATCTCTTCCAGTCAGGTCAGTTCCCATTCTTCCAGATATTACAAGACTTCAAAAGGGCAGGAGTGAAAAGTCAGAGCAATGCAGGGAGCTATGACAATATCTGCAGTTCCCTGCTGCAGGATGCAGTGACGCTGTGCACCAGATGCCCAAATGAAGCTTGCTACGTTCCGTATGTAACAAAAAAATGAGCGTTCGTAATTTTTTTCTGGTGTTTTAGATGTAAAGTGCTTGTAGCCTTCACCCAGGAACGAAATAAGACCCTAGCAGTCAATAATTTAGGGATTATTTAAGGCCAAGCTGTATGCCGGGTGATACTTGAATAATGTTGCCAACCCCCAGGCTCATGTAGGAGGCTTATTTGGAAAGTCTTAGAAGGCCAAACTACACCCTTCGCCCGGGACATTCACAGAGAAGGACAGCTGCTGAGAAGGTTTACAGTGCAGAACAAGGGAAATAATCCCGTACATCTTGTTAGCAGCCTTAATCAGAAGGGCTGCCTTGCACTCCCGTTAAAACCTCGAGGGCCGCATCGTAACGGCCCTGCCGCAAACCCCCTTCTCCAAGGCTGTCTCTCCCCAAAGAGTGCCAAGTCCCAGACGAGAGTAACACGTGAAATCCCTTTATTTCATAGGGGTTTATTGGTATTGATCTCAGCACAGGCTGGAGTTTATTTTTCCAGTTATTTTCTCAGCTTAAATTGGAGAAAGTTTCCATAAGAGCTATTCAGAGTTCTCGAATGAGAATGAATGCATTTTCTGTATTTCCCAAAACTTGAAATGTCACTGACCTGTATTCTGGTTTGCTCTGTTTGGATGATTGGAAGTACAGGGAAACAAAATGGAGCTAATAGAGTGCACCTAATGCTCGGTGGACATCTTTCTAAATAGACCTACACCTTACTTACGTTTGTACGTTATATAATAACCTCTCCTGGGTATCCTTGCCAGCGCGCATCATGAATTGCATTTTCTGGTGTTTATACTGCATGCCTATGTGTATGTTCTTCATCAGCAGGTTTTTTGTCTGTATTGACAGGTCTCACCAACTCATAATCGTCCTGCAGGGAGTGGCGAGCAGAAACAGTCCCACACAGTTCTTTCGTCACCGCCTAGAGTAGCGTTTGGCTTGAGGTATGGGACCATTAGCTCCTGCTGACAGACCAGCAGCCTCAGAACCTGGAGGGCATTTAGTAGATGAGATGTCAGTGGCCAAAGAAACAGAAAAACCCCACCACCAACCGTGATTGCAGTTGTCAGGGAGTTTCTCACTAGAATGCTTCAGAGTAACCGTTCTGGACCGATTTTGCTTTGCATTGCTATCAAAGGTGAAGTTCGGGGGAAGGGTGAACTGTTGCAAAACGAAAAAGGCAGACTGTGAAGCGAAACTGCGGGCCTTGTTCCAGGCATGTCTGCAGTTCGGATGCAGGTCTAAATTGCCCTGTAAAGCAACACTGCCCAGATTCACTGCTCCAGCTGGAGCATCCTGAACTTCATTACGTGGCTTTGCTTTTTTTCCCTGAAAGGCTGGGCTGTCTTGTGCGTTCAAGTTCAGTCAGTATGGTATTTGGCTACAACTGAATTATAAGAAACGGTATCTCACAACAAATTAGATCAAAGCAAAGCTTTTTATACCTTGTTGTCTTGGACGTAAGCTACATTCACTTCCATTAAAGCTAACTGATGTTTGGCCAGAATCTGCTTTGAAAGTGCCCAAAAAGTTCTGTTAAAAAAATCAAACTGTGACGCTAAATTTCTTACAGCAAAGAAACTCTTAATTTCTCACAGTCCTCAAGGTGACTGTACCCTAAAACGAGGCAAAAGGAAGATTTCATTCTTTTCATTTTCTTCGTGACCCTCAGATCATTGCATATGCTACAAACCAAACTTAGGATCTTCCCAGTTCAGGGATTGTGCCCATTAATGAATGTCCAGTAATCAAAAAATGTACAGGTATGCAAGAGAGGAATCACCAGGCAATTCCCATGTGTGCCATGCAGCATGTAAGACCGGTATTAAACAATTCTATCTGTACAGTTACTTGATTTAAAGGCGCCAGGACAGCTAGCACTGCTGTAGGGAGTGTTAGGTTACTTCTTGTAGCATTGCTTCTCAGGTTTGCTGGCTTTCTATGTGTTGAATAAAAACAAGTTCCATTTTAACAGTCACTTTGATCGTTTTCTAAACTTGTGAACTTTCAAGTGTGGTTATAAGATGGAAAACATGACAATCGTTATAGCTTTAAAAGCAGATACTGCCTGCCTTGCTGACTCTGGGGACGACAGCGAAGGAGCACCTGTGAACGTGCTGCAGCTGAGGGCAAGGGCTCAAACTTGTTTGCGATGACCTTGTTGTTTTTCTGTCAGTGAGCTCAGAGCAAACCATGCAGGAAAGACTGGCAAGCTTAGGAGCTGGCAGCTTTTACCCTCCTTTGCGTAGCTGCTACTTGCCGGTAGTTGAGGTCTGCTGCTCAGAGCTATGCCAGATATTTGCACCACAGCTCTAAAAGTGGGACTTCTGCCTGATGGGACCTGGACTGTATGGTAGAAGAGCCGTGACTATCCATGACACGGCTAAAGTACCATTTGTTTTGTCTGGGTTTAGACTGGGCTTAGTCTCTGGCTGAAGTCAGGGCTGTGTGTGCCTGGGATCAGCCCTGGAGCAGAGGAGCGGGCTCAGCAGCTGCTGCAGAGGCTGTAGAAGCCGGGCGAGGAGAAGGACTGGTCCCTCGGAGCTGTGGAGTCACGGCCCTCTGTCCGCCTGCTTCATCAGCTCCCGGTTGACTCGAAAACAACCCAGATCCCTTTGAAACGCTGGGGGTTCTCTGCCTGCTGCACTCCATTGAGCTTGCTGTCCCCATCTTGGGGTGATAGAGCAAAGCTGCGAAAGCATCTCCTTAACAAGCCTCCCTTTCTCTCTGACAGGAAGCCTAGAGGGGAGGGGAAAAAGTGTCGGAAGGTCTATGGGATGGAGAACAGAGATATGTGGTGTACTGCCTGCCGATGGAAGAAGGCCTGCCAAAGGTTCATCGACTAAAGATTGAAATTATGCAGAGGATTTGGGGATGGGGGAGGACAACGGCAGAACCAGATTCCTGCAGCTGCACTGTATCACTTCCCATTTTCCCTCCAGTGATGTGGCGTTAATGGGGGGGGTTTGTTGGTTTTTTGGGTGGGTTTTTTATTTTTTAAAAGAGCTTTGTATTTCAAAGTGAAGCACTTGTAGCCAAGGAGAAGCACTAATCAAAACCTGTGTGGAGCAATAGAGAAAAAAAAAAAAAAAAGCAAAACCAAGAACACACAAGAAAATTCTGTCTTACTAAGTACGGAAACCAGAGCAGCTATTAGTGTTTTTCTGTAAAAGAAAGGAAAAAGTTAATTTTTTTGCTAACTCTGTGAGCTACTTGCTCCTTAGGATAATTTTTAACCAGTTCAGTCTCTGTGCTGTGAACGTCTGTATTTGCTAAACTGAACACTTTTTCTTTTCCTGAAATGAAGATCTCTTTTTGAAAGCTTTCTAATAAACACTTCAGAGTCAGATAAACTACAGTTTACTCAACAAAAGCTGTACTAAGACTGGAGACTGCTAAATAATTCTCCTGATACGAATGATCATGATTATATTATATTTTTGGAAAGGGGCTGTGGGGAGGAGTTGGGATTTTCGTTTGTTTGTTTATAGGAGAAAAGCAAAGTCTGAATTTGCAAGAAGGACAAGCAGTGCTCCTGCAAGATTTTTCAAACCAGGCACAGACCAGCGGAGTGGAACAAAGTAATTTTAGTACCAAATTGGATGTTGATCCTCAAGAGGAAGAAAAGCAGCAATGGAAAGTCACCAGCAGACATTGTCGTAACAAGAAGTTGAGGGAAGAAATCCAGCGATGCGTGATTGAAACCCGTAAGAATATAATGGGGGTCCAGTAGCTTTTCTTACCGCTCTCCCATTTCTGAGGGAGGATGAACAGTTGGACCAGCACGTCTGGTGCTGCAGGAGGCCCATAAGGAACGGGTGAATGCAGCCACTAGGATTATACGCATTGCCTATTCAGGGACACAACCCAGCCCAGCAGTTCTGCTCTTGCTTCCTTTTCTCTTGAGAGATCGCTGTTAAGATAATGGTTTGCTCAGTTTCCCCTACCCCCCGTTAAAGTTGCTAAGATTTATTTGACGCAGCAAATTGGTAGAGAAAAGAAAATACCCCCTTTCCACAACATCATCTCAGAAAAAGAAGTACAACAGCAAAGGAGCAACGTACTTATGGTAAAAGTTCATTTCTTAACTCATTTTGATACACGAATTAACAAGTTTCTCTACTTGCAATGCTTGCATAGATTTGGGTACTTCAGTTTCTCTGTCCATTCGAAAATACACCGGAATGTGGAAAGCTGGTGCTCTGTCCCAACTTGTATTGACTTACCAATAATTAATGATTATTTCAATGCAAAAATAAAATAAGGATTTCCTAGGATATGAATGTATACAGTTAAACGATACTTGCCTGTTAAACATATCAAGACACCTTAAAAAAAATCAAGCAAAAACACAGAAGCAAAACTTTGCCTATTTAACAGAGGCATGGAGGCCCACAAATTCCTGAGGGTTTTTTTTTTTCCCATACCATTTGAAATTAGACCTGATCTTTCTTTCTTTTTTTTTTTTTTTCTTTTTAAATTGTCTAAGCTGGCTCATCCTCACTGAAAAACGGGGACTAAATATCTAAACAGCTTTCTAAAATCCGGTCCAAAGTCCACTCGATAGCTTTATAAAGCGTGCATCGCTGCTTACGCCCGTGTAAAAGCACAAAATAACAATGCAGTTGTTAAGAAGATGCACTATGAATTCAGTAAAGTAGTACTGAGAAGTAAAATTTATAATAGGAGCTACCGAAGGTTATCATCTGATTTTCTTTGAACAAGTTAATTGGGCAATCAGATGCCTAATTTGAGCATGCTATTTCTGCAGTTGTTTACAAATTGTGTAATTTGCATGCACAAGTGGCAAGATATGCTTGCATGCACGCAATTACTTGATTTTTTGCCCAGTTGTGCTC
>VZTL01043780.1:0-12955 GCA_013400535.1 Scopus umbretta | reverse complement strand
AAAAAAGCTGCAGAACACAAGTCCTCTTACACACCATTGTGCCAACTGAATGGTACTTTCTGAAGCTGGTTTGTGGGGTGCAGGGGGAGAGAGGGGTTCATGGTTTTTTAGTCCCTCTAGCTTCAGCATGTGTGGGTGGGTGTGCTGCCTCCTGTCTAAAGGAAGGCTCCGTGAGGTTCATGGTCTTGTTCTGTGGCACACACAGGAGACTGCAGCCTGTTAGTTTGATCAGAAGTGGGAGCCCTAAAGGGACTGGATGAGTAATAGGCATTTGTTTCCTCTTCTGACCTGAAAAAAGTCCTCCCTTGGCTTGTGTGGGAGCTGGCTTGAACCCCCCCGTGACTGGATATGAAAGTCGGAGTGGGTGAGAAACTGATAACCCTGGTAGTTGTGCAAGTAACTTTTCTTTTATAGGTCAGGTCTGTGTTTTACATCTTCATGATTAAGAGTTTTTAGAAAGCTTATTTAATAAAGACTTCAGTCTAACTTTTGGAGAAAAATTCCATCCTGGCCTATTTTGTCTAGAAGAACCTTTTTCCCCGCTGCCAGTGCTCTCTGAAGTCTGACAGCACTCTTTCCAGTGGGAGCAATGATTCACTGAGGTCTTGCACTCCCAAAGAAGCGCTGTACGATATCCCATTTGGTTAGCTGGGCACGTTTAAGGGAAGGAAAGGAGCAAAGCATTAAGTGTCTGTTACTGTATGCGGAGAAGTTCAGTTGCTGGAACAGCTTCTCGCTACAGTGAGAGCAGTCCCTCAGGTAAGGCAGCTGTGCAGGTGCTCACGGTGAGGAACCTGTGGCCATAGGATCCCCGTGCGTAGCCGGGCAGGTCAGGGCGGTATGTCTGATGTCCTGGGCCATCCTATAGCCCTAGCTCAGGGCACGGTGAACTGCCTGCTCGGTTTCTGCATGGGGGGGGGGGGTTCTTGTTGCCCAAGGCTGGATGGAGCTCTGTGGCTCTGCTCAAGCCTTCTCAGTCTGTTGCAGAGGAATGTTGTTATTCTCAAATAAAGGGCGATCCTAAATTGACCTGTTCAGCGTGATGTCTTTGCCATTTGAAGATGCTGTCAAAAAAGCCAGGAAGGTTGGCAGTATTTGTCCTACACACTCCTTGTCTGGCATTTCTACGCAAATAAATTCTTCCATTCTCTGTTTGAATAAAGCTCGTTATAAACATTTGTCTCAATTTAGTTATCGAAGTAGGAGGTGTTAATGTCCCTTCTGCCTCTCCTACCCTTTTTGTTAGCAGATGGTTTAGCTGTGGTGGAGTGGGCATGCATACGTGTGTGCACGCACACATGCTGGTGCTGTCCAAGAATATGGTTATAACAGTATGCTCAGCCTCCTGTAATTCATTATTTGTGCTGGTTTTCTGAGTAACAGCTGTGAAAAGAATGTGTACAAACAATTTGAAAGCCCTGCAGCCAGGTGTCCTGCTTGTTCAGGCGGGAGCCGATTTCTCTGTTTACTGAGGTTTCTGTTTATTGACTCAAGTAAATCTGAGTCGGACAGCGAAGCTGTTAAAGATCTGCTATAAAGACAAGCTGCTAGCTGTAGTAAATGTTCTTCTTGGCAGATATCCTCAGCCATGAGAGAACATGGAGGGGAGGTGCAGGGCGGAGAATGTAGAGTCGTGTTGTTTTAACTGGAAAATTCCCCTGTAATTGTTTTGCCAGGCTTTGTGTAGTGCATCCAAAAAAACGCTTCATGAAACGACGACAGGCTATGCAGATGGACAGTGGTGGCTTAATATATCCAAATGAATGTACTTCCCAAGTGCTCTTGACTTGCCGTGCTTTCTGCTACATCACTTATTGTGGCTTTTAGTATTGGCAGACCTCTGCATGGTACTATTCATTCAGCTTTACTCAATTCTCAGATTACCCATGTACTAGTTCTGAACTAACTTAAACAAGCAGTTTGGGAATATGTGGTTTGCAGGGGGGTGAGAAACAGAGGAGGGAAAGGAGAAGACTCATTACAATGCTGTGAGACATTTTCCTGCTTACTCATGCTTGCAGACTGCTGTGGTAAGTGTTTCTGATCCCTCATGTAGTCTTTTAAAGCAATAAAAAGGATAATTTAAAGACAATCATCTCGCTGTGTGACAACACATAGCAGAGAACAGAGCTATAACTAATGTTCTGAGTGATGGTAGTATCACCACAGGGGCGTGTGGTGTCTCTGTCCAGGACACTGGTGAGCTCAGGTGAGGGCTTCTATCATGCTGTGGGCTTGAAAAACTCGGAAGGAAAGGGCAATATCCACCTCTTGCCTCTGGCTTGTGTTGTGCAGGCAGGTATGTGGAGCCCAAGGGAAGATGAGCTAGAATTGTTCCAGAATTACCTTATTTTAATACCTTCCCACTTCCTGCATTGCTTGAAATTTTAGGATATTCCATGTTATTTTCCCTTCCCTTCTCCTTTCCACCCCTCTTTCACATCAGATTTAAGTGATTCTGTTTTGCCCCAAAGAGCTGCGTGTTGTTTCCTGTATTTGGCGTAAGAGCGGGTTGCCAGTGGGCATTTCTAGCCACCAGTTTACCCAGTTGCAGTGGGTAGGAAAAACGATTGCTTCTTGGGTTAAGGTGAACGGTTGTCATCTCCCTTGTGACACTGCGTGCACGGGTGTTGTGAGAGCACAGTGTTTGCTGAGCAGCAGCGCCAGACGCGAGGGCTGGCCGCGGTGGCTGTGCCCGCTCAGCGAACAGCCGGCTCCGGAGTGAGCTGTCGGCTGATCCACGTGCAGCGCAGGCTCCTCAAATTCCCTGGAAGAAGCAGTCCTGGCCATCGGATCTATCGGGAGAATTACAGCTCCCAGGAGGCTGCTCTTTATGGAGCTCGCATCCCTCACTTCGCTTGCCTACAGACTGGCTTTCCCTTCCATGCCCTGGGTGCGCTTTCAGTCTCCGTCTCGAGGGGCTGGCTTTCTAAGCTGGCACAACCTTTGAAATACAGAAGTCATAAGGGCTGTGCCCAGGGGCCAGTATGCTGGGATGATGCATCTCGCATGAGTAAAGTTGGAAATTTCGCTTTCAACTTTTCCAACCATCGCTGCCACTTCCACACTACAAAATGCTGTATTTCTCTTTTTGGCGCTCTCACTATTTGTCTTTCTAGACAGTTTTTATATAACAGAGTCTCACAGCATGCTACAAGTCTGGCCATTTAGTTTAGACTTTTATTATTATTGGAATATTATACAACTTTGTATACTCTCCTATTTTCCAGCTATAATTATGCATGATGTGGAAGGCATTGCATTGCCCTTGCAGAAGATCTTGTTCTCGGTGTCTCTGTGGACAAATATATTGCTTCCATTACTTCTGTTGTGTGGGCCTTCCATGGACTGCAGTGTCTTCCATGTAAATCCCAAAGAGTGTATCAGATATCAGATAGCATTTGAAACTGCTACTTAATAGCTCCTGTGGTTAAAGATGACTTTTTTTCAAGCTTTGCTGATTAGGATTCAGTCTTTCAAGGATGTAGATTGTTTTCATGAGGGTGAAATGACTGAAGATAAATGCCTTGGGGGTTTTTATCACAAAAGCTAGTAATTTTTGCTCCTCCTTTTCCTTTTATTTTGTTACAGGTTTGAGCTACTTGGAAGATGAAGCCCTGGCTACAGTTGGTGTTCTTTACCTGTATTTTCCTGATCTGGCACACAGAAGCAGAGTTCTTCACCTCCATAGGTACAGGGAAAAAAAAAATCAACGTGTGATGCTGTGATATAGCTAATGTGATTGCCAAAATGGGTGAAGTTTAGAGTCGAAGCATATGGCTTTCTTCTTATGGCCCTCTCAAACACTGTCCACGTTCGGAAGAGCTACTCTTCTGCATCCTTGATGCTGTTCTGCATTGCAAGTCGTGCATCCGTGCAATTTGTTTGCAGTTGGGTAACTTCGCCTCGTGTCGGTCACAATGTGCTAGTTTCTCTGGAGACTGTCAGTAAAAGACAGTGCCTGGGTTTTATTAAGAACTGGGCACCTGTTGTTGTCTTGAACACAGCACAAACCTTATGCTAAAAAGCTGAGTCCTGAATTTGATTTATGCAAAGGATTTAAGTTATAAATGTGTGAAATATTTTCTTTCACAGAACCTGAAGTGTCCTGTTTTCTCAAAAAGCTGGAGTTCAGTGTTGGAAGGAAAAAAATAATGATCCCCCTTACCTTATGTGTGTTTTGCAAGACCTGAGTAAATCCTGGAGAATTCATTGTTATAAATCCTGAAAATAGATTGATTTTTATGAAGATTTAGTTCTTGCTTTCTTATAGCTGTGGTACAACAATGTATGATTGTGGCAGCGCCGAAGAATAAGCACAAACTGAGTTTTCTGCTGTGACTTGGTCAAATGTTTTCCTGTGGAATAGTGTGGGGAACTTACCCCCGTAAGGATAATAGAGATGGATTGACTACAACTGGCTGTTCTCCAGAGCATGCTTTGAGCTCGATGGAGCTATGTTTCTGAATGGTAAAACTCAAAACTCCCGGTGGTTTATTTTGCACCACTGTGTGGAACGGCTCAGCCAGAGCCAGGCAGAGTGGCGTTTCACTACCAACCCCCAGCACATGCTCCCATGCTCTGGCGCTGGCTAAACAGTACTTAACTACATGTGTATTACTTGGTTCTCTTTTTAATTCCCCCACCCCCCCTCAAGTTAAGTAGCTTTTTGTACAAAAAGTTACTCTGAAGGATCACCTTTTCTCTACGCTTACCTATTCCTGAACCTTTCCTAACTCTGAAAATAGCACAGCCTGCTGACTTCCATCTGCTTAATCATGCCTCATTAATAATTACTTTGGAATGCTGAAACTAAAGCTGTGTCTGCATTTATAAATCTCATCCGGTCTTTCAGTGTTTGGTCTTTGAAAAGCAAAGTTTGTCATAGCAATTAGGATTAACATGCTGGCAATTTCCACTAATGCTAATCAGGAGAGAGTGTACGTGTGTGTCAGTCTGTAAGCATTAGTCTGAAATTCCTCTGTACTTAATGTTAGGTTGTGTTTCCACAGTTACCCATATTGAAAAACTGTATTTTTAAGTGATGCCAATGGTTAGACTAATAATTTATTAGTGTGACCTAACCTATATCCATATGTAGAACAGATGCTTTGGCAACTGTTTGGATCTTTCATTGCTTGGACTCAATAGCTGTATTCACGTCAAACCTTTCTTTGGATCGCCTTGCATACAATTGGAGTACTAAAAGTAATGCTGAGGCAGTGGAAGGGTCACGGCAAAGCTACATGAGGCATGGAAGTTGGGATTTTAAAAGCCCCTTGAAGCATTCGAATGCCAGACCTGTATGTGTAATAGCTTTTGCGGTTTACAGGCATTGAAGTGCACAACCTTAATTTGTCTGTTCTTTGTGGTGGTTTTAATAGCCCTAGAGCATCTAAGGTCTGTTTTCTGTGCTGTTGGAAGTTGCTGCTTTTTTAGGTCTGACTAACACTTGCTGATACTCTGTTTTTAGGTCAAATGACAGACCTGATTTATGCAGAGAAAGACTTGGTGCAGTCTTTAAAGGAATATATCCGAGCAGAAGAGAACAAGCTCTCGCAGATTAAAAGGTAGGGGCAGAGGTTTGCATAACGAAGGGTGACGAAGTGGCTCATCGGTGTTCCGTTACACTACATCTTTGTTGCCATTCTTTGCTGCTAGATTTTATTAACTATTTCCTCATAGGTAGTCACAGTCAGACCAGAGGTACTAACTTGGTTGTAATTTCTTCTCGTAAACCTGCAGGGAGGGGGTCCTGCTTCAGAAGCTGTTTTGACTTCACTTGTTTAGAAACCGTTGTCAGCTGGGCTCTTCCCACTTTTCCCTGTCCTTGTACCATCACGGTGCTCCTGGGGAGAAGACACTACTTGTGTCAGAGGAGCCTTGTCCCTGTGAGTTAAACGCCTCTGGGTGCCAGTGCTCTGTGCTACCTGTTGTTTCACAGCATCAGCACCGCGTACAACGGCAAGGTGTGCCAGTTGCATTGCTTAGTGGAGCACACACCGAACCCCCGGCTTCCTTCCCGTGTTGCCTCCTCTCTCGGGGACAGCTCTTCTGCCTTGTTCTCTTTGCTCACTGTCCAGGCTACAACACATCTCGGACATGATCCTGCTTGCTTAGGTCACTTGAAAGTGACAACAACTCTTGCTGACAACCGGTATTTTCTGTGTCCTTTAGGAAGACCGTTAATACTTACCTAGCTGAAAGTAATATCTAGTAGGGCGTGACACTAGAAGAGTCTAAATGGGGTCCAGGGTCAGAAAAGCTGAGTGCCTTTAAACGGAGCCATGTTTTCCAAAGAATTTCTGAACTCCAGGCTATATGTGGCAGTTTGATCTCCCCATGGGGGGTATAGGGTAGGGGTGGGGCTATGGAGTAAGTGAAATGATATGAATTCCTTGTCACTTGTATATACAAATACTCATTTCTTGAAAAGCAGTCTCCTCTGATTATAGTTAAAGAGAATGTCAGTTCAATCTATGTATAAACTGGCCTTTTTTCAAAAGAAAGGTGCTTTTATGGACTGAGACATGCATGTGCTTTTTAATGTGTTTCTTTTAGTTGACTTGCATTTTGGTGTATTTGTAAGCAGGAGTATTCTGCTGCTGTGTTAAATATTTAATCCCTCGCACCCTGCTAGTGTGTGAGGCATATGCTTTGTAACAGAGGTGCTAAATTTTATCATTTGAATATGGTAACACTTTTCAGAATGATCTCTGGAATTAATAGAGAAATGTTTGTGATTCAAAAGCACATTGTGATGTGAATAAAGACAGTAGAACTTATTTACTACTTTGCAAAATAAATATTAGAAGTAGTGAAAGTCTAAATGAAAAAGTGCAGGTGAGACTGGTCTTAATGTACGTTGCTAATCTGATATCCCTGCAAAGGACCTCTGGGAAAAACAGCTTTCTTTTGTTCTGTTGCAACATCATAGTATAGAGGAGAAGCCAGGTAGTCTGACAGTATTTACGTGTGTTTTTGTAAAACTGTTTGTAACCATAGTTTGTCCATGGCTTGCTGAATCTGCGATTACAGGCTGAAAGGGGATTTCTTATGTTCAGTTATTAGCTTTTCTCAGCAGAGTGTCGTCTTCCTATTGAGTACTGAGAGGGGAACACACCGCTGGGCCAGATGCTTGTGTTAAGGGATACTATGAAGTGCAACAGAAGAAATTCTCACTGTAGCATCAGCAATATAGTTGGCAGTTCAGATGTACTGTGACACCGAGGGCGAAGTTTCCCAAAACTGCTTTGAAGCTGGCCAGCAGTTGTGATCAAGGTGACTGACAGCACTGCTGCTGGACTGTCTGAGGGTTTCCAGTCTGAAAATCAAAGCTTATGGCTTAATTTCCATAAAGCTAAAAAGCTCTTGGGGTTTTTATGCTTGTATTTTTTCTAAGAGATAAATGATACTCACAGTGATTGTGTGCTGTATCTCCTTATTTTCCGAGAGCAGTATGCTGAAAATTGATGGCTAAAACTCATTGCAAGTGAGACACATGCCCCCTGTAGTAAGGTTTAAAATAGCAAGCAGGGAAGCAAATTCCTTTTAAAAGAAAGACTATTGTAATTAAAAAAAAAAAAATCAGTTGTACTTCACTTTATCCTTGTGAAGCTGAAAGCTTGAAAGCTGGTTATGATGGCAAAAGCAGCAATAAATTGATTCTAGCTGTGTAATTAGGATGACTTAAGAAGGAAGACATGCACTCAGCTCTCAATCTGAGGCGTACACTTCTCGTTCCAGCTGGGCTGAAAAAATGGATGTACTGACTAGCAAATCAACCTCTGATCCAGAAGGGTATCTGGCACATCCTGTAAATGCATACAAGCTGGTGAAGCGTTTAAATACTGACTGGCTGGAATTGGAAAACCTGGTTCTTCAGGATACAACAAATGGTAAGGAGTTACAGGGGAGGAGGTGTCAATAGGAGGTAGCCTTATGACACAGTTGCTTATCTGCCTTGTATTCTGGAAAGCTGCGGACTCAGCTGTGGTTTAAATATTATTGCCAAGTTTGTTTGAAACTTAAACTAATGACTGGCCTTTTATTTACTGGTTAGCCAGATGAGTGCAACTTGCCACTGAAACGCATCTGTCAAGACTGAAAGAAAGTCTTATCTGTCTTAAGGCTGTTACAGTTTGTTTGGCTTGTGGTGTTTGGGGCAAGGGAGAGAAATGGGGTATTCTGAAGGGGTCAGCTGTGGCAACTGTTGTTTGATGCCTAATCTTGAGCTCTGTGCTCCTTCTTACATAAAGACTTACTCATCAGCTTTCCCAGTCTGCTGCTTCACTTGGCGATTGTTGTTTTTTGACCATGTTCATCAGTAGATAAGATCTAAGAATCAAAACATGAGACCCATGCTGTATTGGTAAAGGAATTCACATCAGCCTCAGCATTAACAGTTGGAAGATGCTATAGTCAGCCTGATGACAACAGGATAATACACAATTACTGTCTGTAAACCTGTCCTTCTGTAGCATATGTTTTCTGTGCTAATCTTTGCTTTTGCATCAGATTGTCAGTGTGTCTGCCTGAATTTGCTTCCATAGCTTTTTTGTAATGCAGGTTTGTTTTTACTGGACTCCTCAAAAGTAAGGGAGAAGAGGCGATGTTTTTCAGGCAGAACACTGCATGTTTTCCCTTTCTACTCTGTATATGCTAAAGTTTAGGTACTTGGAAGTTTTTTCCTGCCAAGATTTTTATTGCCTTTTGGAGGCGTCATCCTAGATGGAAATAAAATACTCAATTCTCTTGAGTACTTCTGTCATTAATTCTTTTTCTAAAGGCTTCCTCTTCTAGTTCTGTTTGCTGCATGACCCAAAATGACTGGGTTGTTTTTCTTCAGTTCACTGCCCCCACTTCTGCCCAACCAACCTGCTATACAGCCTCGGTATATTTATGTAGTGCATTAAATTTTATTTCTAAGTGTCACCTTTTTTACTTGTCAGGTTTAAAAGCCCCTTACTGAGTAAGGTCTTACTCCTGCTTAGGGGCTGCTGGATCAGGGTCTCTGTCCCTTGAGCTGAGATCTGAAAAGCTCTCATGGTTTTACAGGGTGGAGCAGAGAGTCTGAAATCATTGTCTGGTACTATGATCTGCGGCAGTTTCTGTGGATATTGCAAGAGACGTGATGAAAGCTATTAAGTTGTCATGCTAGAAGGAGGCATTACAGGAGAATGAAGATTACTAGAGTCATGTTGTACTTTAGTAATTGTGTGGCACAAGAAAATACACGGTTTTAGTTATTTATACTTGATCTCTTGCTCATGAGCTGTATTTCTTAAAACATTTTCTATGCTATTTTAACTGGAGAGCCTAAACCTGGATTATTTGAATCTCAATTCCCAAAACAAAGCAGTTGTTTCCTCTTCTGTGTTAATCTAAATCTGATATTTATTAAAACTCTGGAAGTAACATCTTTCCCTCCTACTGCCAAGGCTTTATTGCAAATCTTACAATTCAGCGTCAGTTCTTCCCAACTGAAGAAGATGAGACTGGAGCTGCGAAGGCTCTAATGCGCCTGCAGGACACATACAAACTGGATCCTGAAACTCTCTCTCGAGGAAACTTACCAGGTAAGCACACAAAAGTCTCCTCTCCTTTAAAAGGAAGGAAGTGGTAACATCCTTAAACTCTCTCCAAAAGTCACTTTTCGGTAGCGAGGAAGAACCATGGTTCCATGCAGCTTAGATGCTGGAGGACTCACCTACTTCAGCACTTTGAGAACAACCTTGAGGTTGTTCCCACCTGAGCCAAGGCACCGTGGTCTGCCGTGACCAGGTCAAGCAGCAATTGTTTTAATCAGTATTACTTTTAAAGAAAATGCTGACTTTTAGAATCGCTATACCGAAACAAGAAAGGACAACATACTTGTGCTGGTTACTGTGCAGGCAAATACCATGGGTACTTACTGTCCCCAATAGCTTATGAACCAAGGGAAGGAGCTGCTCCGTAATTCATTGCTCTGATGGCTCTTACAAAGCCTGACTCTTGTTTGCTGTGGTCTTCCAGCGAGGCTTTGGTTGAATCGCTTTGCTCTTGTTCTTTCTGTGAAATGGGGACTAACAGTTTTTGCCACAGAGAGATGTTCTGGAAAGTACATAGGTAATATTGGGATGCTTCAGTGTTTGTGGCAGCAAGTCCTGATAAATGTTTGTTGCTGCTGCTTGAGAGAGTTACTGAAACAGGTTATGGTTGCGAGCAACACTGTTTACAAACTGAATAGGCTTCATTGGTGTGGTCAGATGAGTTGACAAAACAGTTTCAGTTATTATATGGAGGTAATTAACAATGAACTTAAAATTGAATCTTATCTGTGCATCTGCCGAGCTGGAGCAACTGGAAGTCAGTGCACAGTTACAGTCAGATAGATACCCAGTTTGTCTACATAACAATCACCTGGCTTATGCACAAATACACATCTCCACTGAAGAGCAAACAAGCTAGCTGTGCATATAGTCAAGTTTCTCTGTCTAACTGTTAATTTGTGGGTTCGGTAAAATCTGTTGAGCTGTTAGTCTGCTCTGCCTTTGTCTACAACAGAAAACACAATAGCTTAACACTCTAATTTCTATGGTAAACTTCTGGTTTCCCAAGGAATTAATGCCACAGAATTACGATCAAATGCAATCTTCCGTTCTGAAAGTGATTAGTTTGGTAGAGAACCTAAATATTGTCTTTTAAAGCCTTTTTGGATGATAATGCAAATTACAGATACTCCTCAATGTGCCCTGTGTATTTGAAGGCAAAGATGCTTCTGTGCCGATCGCTTAAAGCTATCTTTTTGTTTTTAGGAACAAAATATAAATCCTCTTTGACAGTAGGTGACTGCTTTGGTATGGGGAAGACTGCTTACAATGATGGAGACTACTATCACACAGTGCTCTGGATGGAACAAGCCTTGAAACAACACGATGAGGGGGAAGATACAACAATCAGCAAAGTGGAGATCCTAGATTATCTCAGCTATGCTGTTTTCCAGTTTGGGGATTTACACAGAGCCATGGAGCTTACCAGACGTCTAATATCCCTTGGTAAGAACAAAAACCCCACTATTCTAGCACTGGAGAGTGTTGGCCAGCAACAGAGCCAAGAACAGTCATGGCCCATTCATATTGTTGAGCTGACTGGAAGGATATCCTGCCAGTTGACTTATAACAAACATGGATCTTTGTGGGGGGGAAACAACCCCACCAGTCTACTTCATATATGCAGTATCTTCAACAAGCTATCTTGTAGTCCATGCTGTTATTACCCAACGACCAAATACGTGTCTGACCCTAGTACCTGTGTGCTCTGCTTCAGTGTACTGCGATGTTATGTTTGGTAACGGTTAAAGCCTGGCTTGTCTCAAGTGGAGATCAAGGCTAATTGACTTAGGTAGGGTGCTGTATCTTCTGTAAAGTCCTGCTGACTTCCCATATTCCTCTGTATTCCCCAGCGCAGGTACTCTTCGATGCCCGAAGAATACTTTGCCTTAGATCTTAAAGTATTCATTTCTGAATATGCAGAACAGATTGAGTTTCTTTAAACCCCCTTTTATCTCTGCTCTGTTTCTAGCTTTCTCTTGAGTAAGCAAATAAGTGTTGCTTCCTGTACAACTTTGCCCACTTCCTGCATTGGAAAGGTTCGTCCTCTCCAATTAGAATTAACATCTACTGTGTTACGTATTTGTATGGGTTTTTTAGTCAGCTGGGGTTCTTAATTTAGATGTTATCTGCATCCTGAGAGTGGGTGAAGCCTTTCTATTGAAAAATATGTATCAGTAATTTGTTTGGACACTGGAATTCATAGATTCAAACTTACAAGAATACGAATATGTATTGAATCTAGCTCCCCCTGCAGTAATAGGGTTAGCACTGCTAGCAGAAGGCAAATCCTTATCAGCACCAAACAGTGGAACAGACTTGGCAGTCCCCTGTGGGAGCAGCAGCTTCCTGTGCTCTGGGCTCACCTTCCTCATCCGGCCACTTTTAGCTTATGCTCTAATGAGTGGTTACTTCAGTGGCCTTCTGGGCTAGTTCCAGAGGATAAACACAATAAGCTTGGGAGGGTCGGAAGTTTCCCTTAGTTTCCAGAAACTGTTCTAGGTGCTAGTGTCCAGAAACGCTTTGTGGTGAACAGGGAATTGTTCCTTCTTAGTTATGCTGGGTAAAGATCTATTGTTGATGTTTATTGATTCATACCATCATCATTAATAAATCACTAATGGTAGGTCCAGGGATGCTAGTGATCCAGGATACCTCCCAATAAACCTGTTAGAAACACCTAGAGATGGATGTGGTAGGTGGGCTGTTAAGCGGTAACGCATACCCCTGAGCTTCCCAACTTTGGAGGAATTTTTTGGGACTGGAGTCTGTGGCTGGTTAAAGCATGTCCTTGGTTAAAGCATGCTTGTGCAGTGCGGATGAGAAGCATGGCGGGGAGGAGGGGTGCAACAAGTAGATGAGCTTGATCTCTGCTGATAAACTCTGTGACCTGCTTATCTTGGGTAGAACTGGGCAGAAAAGTTGAGAGAAAAGGAGGGGTGTGAAAACCAAAAATTCCTACTCTTTTTTTTTTTTCCCCCTGAAATACAAGCTTTGNAAAATTCCTACTCTTTTTTTTTTTTTCCCCCTGAAATACAAGCTTTGACGGGTCCTTCCAGAAAAAATTATTACACAGTCTATGCCTGTCTTCCCTCTGCAAAGACAGGAACTTCCCAGTGCTGGTTTTCAGTGCAGACAGGAGTCAATGCCTTTGGTTGCCTGATTACGCTTTAAGAAGCGGTGAATTATTGCTGTCTCAATGCAAAGACTTGTTTGTATTAAAAGTTCCCGAGATTGCATAAATCACTGGTTCTGTCTGGTTTTCTCCCCATGAAGACAGCACTCATGAGAGAGCAGGCAGTAATCTGCGGTACTTTGAGAAGTTGCTGGAGAAGGAGAGAGAGGAGGAGGAGGAAGAGAAGTCA
>VZTL01043779.1:40349-54327 GCA_013400535.1 Scopus umbretta | reverse complement strand
GGCGCCGAGCCCCGCTTCGGGGGGGAGCCCTCGGCCGGGGCCCCGCGGCCCGCAGAGGGTGCCGGCTGCGGGAGTGGCCCTGGCGGGGGGCGGAGGGGCTGGGGCGGGCCCAGCCGGGGAAGCCGGCAGCCCGAGGGGAGCCCACCCGACTCCCGGGCTACCCCAGAAGTGAGGGGCACACGCCCGAAGCGTGTTGAGGGGGGAGCCGAGCTGCTGAGTGTCAAAAGTTGGGCTAATTGTCACCCCCCACACACCACCCCCACCCCCCCAGGGGGGGAGGGCAGGGGCTGGCAGCTGCCCCCCCGCGCTGCTCTCAGGGCAGGAGAGGTGCCCGGGTGCATCCCATCGCCGTACCCCGTGATGAGGGGGCAAGAGCTCCCAGGGCTCACCCGGCTGCTCTGGAAGGACGGCGGCGGCGGTGAGAGCTGGTTTCTATGTCTCTGCCTCTGGTTCCCTGTGCGTTCACCCTCCAGCCTGCCTAGCGAGGATGGTGATCCCCAACCTGCTTCTGTAAAAGGGCTCAAGACCCCGGGCAATGGCTCAAAACCCCGGGCAATGGCTCAAGACCCCAGGGAATGGCTCAAGACCCCGGGGAATGGCTCAAGACCCCAGGGACTGCTCGCGGCGCTGCTTCTGCCTTCTCTGTGGCCCAAGGGTGTTGGGGTAAGTCTGCTGTTATCCCCACCTTAGCTTGGGTGGCTTGTCCTCTGACCCAAGCTCTACTAATGACCTGCCGCTGTCTGGAGGTGGCTGATAGACTGTGCTGGTGTCTCACAAGTTGTGGGAGGGCTCAGAGGCTTGGAAAAATGGGGGTGTTGCCTTTGGAGTAGTTGCTTGTTAAGTCTTTCTGTTATGTATTGCAGGCAAAATCCTGGAGCTTTAAGCTTTGGTCTTGCAAACAGATAAGAATGCTCTTTCCGTGGGGGGCAGCGGGGTGGCCTGGCTGCTGTCTGGGCTGGCAGGAGCCATGGTGCAGTGCTGGGCTGGCTTTGCCTTCCCTGGCTCAGTCAAGCTGCAGTGCCTGCTGACTGTGATTCATCTGGGGCTGGGCTCCGACCTGTGTGCAATTCAGCAGAGCCAGCCCAGGATATACACTGCTCTGCTCTCTCCAGGATATACAGGGAGCTGGCCTCAGTCTCCACTGAAACCTCTGGTCTCCAGCAGACAATAGCCGATGGCTTTAAGGATTAGAATGACTCTGGGCATGTGTCACCGCTGCTGGGGTGTCATGCCAAGTGTTGCTTTTCCAAGGAGGAAATAGGAGCTGGGAAAGGGCTAGGACTGGGATAGCTGAGACTGCTGTAGAGAAGGGCTGGTAGGGAAGAAGGGCGAGGAGGCAGGCAGGGAATGAGTTGGCCGAAAGGATGATTAGCTAAAGATTTGGAGAAGGACAAAGATAGAAACAGTCTTAAGGCTGGAACGAGTGGCGGTGAACTACTTACAGTGTAACTAACCCGGAGAGGGAAAAGACTAGCCTTGAGGCAGATAAAAGCTGCGTTGTGTGCACAGCCTTATCTTGGGCCCCCGCTTCAACTTCACATTCTTGGAATTGCTGCAGCGCTTGTCTGGATGGGACCACAGCCACAGACCACAGCACCTTAGGTGCTCGTCCACATAACCTTTCATCTCCTCTAGGCACTGCGGGCAGGGAGGAAACCCTGTCTGCAAACACCGGCGGGCAGAAGCACTGTCCTTGAGGAGCTCTCCGCGCAGCGGCGTGCAAATCCTCCAGAAGACAGTCCCGCTTTGGCCAGCGCACCCAGCGTAGCTCGCATCCCAGAGTTTCGCAAGCTGAGCGGAAGAGGCGAGGTAGGTGTTGCAGTATGACACAGACGAGCAGTGGAATAACCTTGTCCGCTGTTTTCCCTGGGGCGAAGGGCTGCATGACTGTTTTTCTTCCGATTTGCAAGTCCTCAGACCTGCGGTTCCCTGGTCTGTGCACCAGGATGGGAGCGTCACCTGGGGGTTTGCAAGCAGTACCACCCCTGCTTTCAGGCTGTGACCCGTAGGACCTGCCTTCGTCAGGAGCCAACACAGGTGAGACCAGGAAAGAACAGAGACAAGTGGCTTTGAAAGAAAGACTGGTGTTATTTCTACTAGACTATTCGATACGGATGCCTGCAGGATGAATGGTCAGTCTCAACAGCAAATACAAATATTTTATTTAGACAAAACTTCTCACAAAGGACAGACACACTTCTTTCGTGGTATTACTGTGCAAAACCTGAAGTGTAATGCACAGGCAGCCCCATCCCCATCTTCCCAACCCCCTTCTTTGTGTGCTTAAAAATAGGAAGACACCAGCCAGTTTAAAAACGAGACCCTAGAAGGCGGCCCAGTGATAACCAGGTGCAAACAAAGCGAAGTGAGTTCACCCAAGGGGTTTCATTTTGCAGTGAATCCACGCTCCGCGACCTGACCGAGAAAGGCACATGCATGCCCCTTCAACCTCCCCTTAAGAGAAACTGGTGGGACTGCTAGTTTTGATTTTACAGAAAGACAAAGTAGCATAGAGCAAGCATTTAGAGAGCAACGAAGAGATTAATTCCAAAATCCCCTTTAAGGATGACAAGAAACTGGCCACAATTGAGACAAAAAAGTTTTTCTTCTCTCACTTTGGTGCAAATTTATTTATTTTGTACACTATCCATCCATACACCTGTGATACAAATTCTATGAACCTGCCACAAAGCATTAAAGCACAACATACCTATTATTTTGTGGACATTTGCATCTTTAATCGCTATCCAGCCTTCATGGATCAGCAGTGATTCAGCACAGGAACTTGTAGTTCTGTAAAAATGCAGATGTCTGATAACCGTACACACATGAGGGAGGGGAGAGCAAAAATGTTCACTTTTAGGGAACATGGCTCAAATCTTCAGATTAAAAAAAATATATATATATTACGTCCCTGGAAGAGCTGGCTGCGTAGGGATTTCTGTAAAGGATCTTGTAAACTCATTTTATATAGTAAAATCTAAGCCTGCGGGCTTTTTGCTTTGTGGAGGTCCGTAATCCATGAGGACTGACTGTCTTTTGCATTTATTCTATCTTGCAGCATAGCGCCTTGAGCTGTTGGCAGATCTGACAAACTCACTGGAGTACCTGGAGTGCTGTATATGGGTGAAGGGAATGCTCTGCACCCTCAGCTGTATTTGTAGTAGGGCTTTTCCAGCTAGGAAGTTTTCCAACCAGTACAATCAGTGACTGAAAACAGCTATACTTCTAAACCATGAATGTGGCTTAATTAAAACGACCTATCAGTAAATGCAGTCACAATAGGAAGTTCATGTGGCAGGAAACACAAAACACAAAGACAACGCTATTTTTGACACAGTTCTCTCCGAGGCTAGAAAACCTGTTAACTTTGAAAGCCCTAGAAAAATGCTGCACTGGTTTAGAAACCATCTACTTGGCATAGGACCACATTTGTTTTTTTGTTTGTTTTTTTTGTTGTTTTTTTTTTTTTGCACACAAACGTTTCACAAATCTCCTTATTTCCGCCTTAAGCATTCTGCATTTCTTTGCCAATCTTGTAGCTGAGGATTTTGTTCCAGTCGATCTTGGTGCGGGTGACAGGTAGCTGCCGGCGTAAGGCTTTGAAAGTGGTGTCTGACATAGTCTGGTAGTTTTCACTGATTGCTGTCTGCAATGGCAAGTAGATTCAGTTACGGCAGTAATAAGGTACTCTGAAAAAGCACGACTCTGTCAAAGCCACAAAACCCTTTCTGGCAGGTGAAGGCACGCCATCAACTAAATTAATAATGCAGTCACCAGCGCGTGTGCAAGTAAAAGGTTTTCTATTAAACTCCCCTGTGGACGTAGCGGTGTTTCACTGGCTGATCTGTGCCGAGCCTCCTCACACACAGGCTGGGACAAAGTGAAAAGCTGTCACACGCATTTCCTCTTCAGTATTTTTAACTGTCACAGAGGAAAACATTTACACTCGCCCACTCCCCTTCCACACTTGTTCCAGCCATCATTTGCAACCCTTTAAAATGACCTATACAGCAAACTTGCTTATTAATCACGCACAGGTTTACAACTGTAGCATTGAAACAAATACTACTGCCCTTTTCTAAGTAGTTCTTACAGTCAATACCAGACTCAGCCAGAAACAGAGTTAGAGGTCAATTCTCCACGTCTCCATTAACTGTAAATGGAGACTGATATGATTCCATCTTATTTACTTAACAACCCCTGATCTTACCTGGTACTCATTTTCTGCATTTTCTATTATCTTAATAAATTCCTTAGCTGTCTGGACATCACTCTACAAAGGAGAAAAATACATTTTTGTATGTTTTAAGAGCAACTTACAAAAGCTACACAATAGATTTCTTCTCAAATGATAGGCTGAGCAGAGATGAAGTGGATAACATCAGCAGCTTCCGCTTCATCTCTGTAGCTGGGTTCCTTTCACCCACTATGGCTGTCTCAGTGAGGTTCAAGAGAGGTATGTATTGGCTAGGGCTTGTGCTCCAAACTGAAGCAGGACTGCACCCTAGTGAGCAAACGGGAAGTAGACCTTCACCAGAGGTTTTGTGACTGTTGCTCCCTCTACCGTACTACAGGACTTCTTATTTTCCCTTAGTACGCTGCTCTTGGTTTCGGCATATTCTGCCCTCTTCAACTGGAACTTGTAAGATAAGCTTTCCAATAGAGACTCTACTTTCTAATACAGTCTAACTTTAAGCAATTGAGAATCTGGTTTTCCCATGTAACGCTAAACACTATAACTACACTGACTAGTCACCCTAAAATTGCATTATTTGAAAATTACATTATTTTAAAATCAAGAGAATGTAGTCATAGAAGTGTATGCTTCACAAGATGTTTTAAGAAATAAAATATTTGCTTTATCATTTAAAAAAAATCTTTTAGCATACTTACTGAAACCTGTACAGAGTCCTGGATATCTTTATGACTAACCAGTTGAACATTGCCATCTTCATAATAATGAACCTGAACAAAGAGACAAAATGCGGGCTTCCGTTAACACTCATTTACACAATCCCTAGAGCCCCCAAATGCTGCCAGAATGGCACAACAGCATTGCTGTGCCAGTCTTCTCTGCTTACGTGGAGACTAAAAGCAGGATGGATTTTCTAAAAGGTTTCATTCTTTGTCAAGACTGTTCAAGATTATGTTAATGCAGTAAACGCCTAGAGTTGAAATAAGAGCAATTATAAAAGAATTCATGGTATAGATTTTAGCCCTACAAAGTGAAGCAGACTTGGAGGCATATAGGGTAACGCTATATAATAAATCACAGGCCAGATTGTAGACAACGTCCGAAACACTAGTTTTAAGAATTAACTTCTTGAATTGTATCGTTTTAATAGCATCCTGACTTGAGAAGGACATCTCAGCTGTACTTCAGCATCTCATTCTGAGTCGAATGCATTAGTGCAAGAGAAGCACAATGCAGCTTCTTCCGTTACTGCCAGAAAAAGTAACTCACCTGGATCTTGAGCACTGCAGCCACTTGAGCGGTTGGTGGTGTGATGGTAAACTTCCATTCTGATCTCCAACGACCATTCCTAAAAACAACCAAAGCATGAAAACTGTATTTCCAAAAAACTCTAACAACAAGAACAATGACATTAACAAGAGCAAGTTGTTTCTGCTGTCATCTTACGACCCATATTAGAGTGCCTTACATGGCACTGAATTAAATTTCTGAAGCACAGCTGAATACAATGCAGCTTCAGTACAGACTAGCTCCCACGTATTTGTGCTCTGGAATATGCAAGGGGGTAGCTATCCCCCCACGAGCTAGCTCTGTTCATGCTTTTCTCTCTGGATAGGTCATGGAGCCACACTGAAGGCTTTAGGGAAGTGCCAAGGGGGCTGCAAGGAAAACAGACTACAGACTGAGAAGCGGAACTTCTTGGGAAGCCCAAGACTACTTGTCCTTCAGACTGTGTCAGAAGATAGAGAAGAAGGGTTTGTTTGAGGACTAGTAAAGGAAAAAAATACACTATGTTGAAATAGTCTTACCAGAAGTTTTTAGGCTGGAACTGGTGGCTCTCAATACACGCAATAATTGTCTGCTGCCCATCTATAGATTTACCATAAACCTGTATTTAGAAAAAAAGAGTTAAAAAGGCCCAAGAGCTGAGGAAAACCATTCTTAATTTCTCTTCTTGGCAGCACTGTGGAGGCTTGCTCTTGTGGTATCTCACTGGGAACACGTGCCACTAATTACGTTGTCCAACATCTCCATTTGCACATATGTACACATAATGCCTCCTTTTTATTTATTGCAGGTGTTAAGGTGCTTGGCAGTCATGGCTATGAAAAATAAGGCTAATACATCTTCACCACTCTGTGCATACCAAGATATTTGCACCCTCTGTGGAACTTGTTATTCCAAAGTTAGCAACAACACTGGTGAGGATGGAGAATTCAAACAGCACTGCCCAGCACGAAGTCCACTCAAGGTACTGACTGACATGAAGCAATGAACTTTCAGTGAAACAAGATGGATACTCAACAGTACAGAAGCCATTGGGGTAGTGATCTTTCACATAAGCTCTCAGTGCACTGTCACAGGCATCTCTCCATTGTTTTAAAGCTGACTCTGTGTCCTCAGGCTGGGGGTCACTCGCTTCTTTCCTTAAATGGTCAAACTTAAAAGAAAGTTTGTTTCTTGGGTCTAAAAATCTGCCATTTCCGAGATCACCATGTTCTGTGATTAAGACCTGCAAAAGAAGTTGAAATTAAGATACACTTACGCTGCTGTAAATGTGCTGTTCTGCATTTTCCCCTATCTGAATCAATGTTTCAATAGATTATTTCATTGAGCTGTAATGTCACATAAAGAAACAAGGATTTTCAGTAATAATTTCAACTAAGAGTAGGGGTAGTGAGGCTGTAAGTAAACTCTCTGCTCTTCACAGTAATACTGCACTTCGTCTTCTGTCCTAGAAATGGCTGCATTATAATAACGTATATATTTAGCTTAAAGTTGGGCATCCTTACAATACCAACAGGTGGTTTTGCTTTTCAAGTTATTTTTGCTGTTTTTCTTCTCCATTTGCAAAGAAAATGAAGAATTTTACTCTGGAATTTACCCTCTCTTGTCATGTTGCATGTTGCAATAGCTCTCCTTCTTGTCAACAAGGGTATATAGATGTGGCTACCTCTAATATACACAAACTAAAGTACACAGCAAAGCAGCACCGTACCTTCCCTCTCCTTTGTCTTATTCACCACAAGTCTCTGGCTTCCTGAATATTGACTTTATTTTTTTTTAAGGCTGTACTGTAACTTTCTCTTGTCAAAGCTATTTCTGCGGACAGCCCTCTTAAAAATATCTGCTTCCCATGAACATATCTGGGACACAAGAAAAGCTAGGTCAGTAAGTGGCTCAGAGAATAGAACAGATGGTCAGGCCAGCTTTCTGTCTTCTGTAGGACTTGCCACTTTTCTCAAGAAAAATTGTTTTGCTAGCACAGACTGGATAGTATTAGATTGGTATAATCAAAGGGTATCTGGGAATGGATTAAAAAAGCAGAAAATTTAAAAAAAAAACTATTACGAATCTACTACTGATTGTCAGTAGGAACTGTAAGCAGGTAGCAACATAAGGATTTGTAAGTGAGCTTTAAAAAACACTAATCTTTAATCATTTATACTCTAAGTAGAATTCCAGTGACGTCAGCATGGAGCTTTACTTAAGGAACAACGAATTAGAGTTACGAGGTAGTATCAGACAACACTTTACGAGAACGTTTCACCTACGCTTCTTCTGTAAGAACGGAAGTTTGGTAATATAAAGATGTGTGGGGGAAGGAGCACAGGTGATAACTTGTGAGTAGAATGAAACTAGTCAACATCTTGATGAAACAACATTTTTATGGGTTTTGCACAGTGTAGTAATACAAACCTCAAGTGTAAAAAGTTTTCTCTTACCTGATCATCATACCCTTCTATCTTCACCGGAGTGAACTGATCCATGTTATACTGTGCAAATGCACTGTTAAGAATTAAAAGAATGTGAACGTTTAGCTGTACATGCACATTTATTTTGACTCAAGAATAAGTACATGGTGTGATTTATATTACAGAAAATTTCAGCTTAATTTGGCAAACAATACATGAGTTTTCAATACCTTTTATTGACGATACCTATAAAAACCCAGGTCTAAAGCCAGGTTTAATTAGTCATGACCAGGAAAGTACAGAGTTCAAAAGCAGAATGGCAGGCAGCCTGGGGGAATATGAGCAAGCCAAGGCAAAACAGGAACACCCCAGCTACAATTTAGACAGCAGCAAGGTAAACAAACGAGTAGACTAATATTTATAGCAATTTTCTTATGTAAAGACCTGCTGACTGACATGTCACCTAGCTTGAAGTAAAATCTTAGCATCAAACAGCTTGTATGCATAACCTTTAAGCACCTTCTGATGAGACTGTGCAAGTAAACAAGATATTTTTGAAAGCTTTTTTTTTTTTTTCTTTTTCTGAGGGCAGTTCTTTTTCTAAACTTCGGCTAAGGATTACTCAATATTGCAGGCTTCACTTGCTTTACAAATCATGCTCCAACAAGATCAAACATTCCTGCTGCTGCAGACTTAAAACTTTTGGGCAGAGTGCCTTCCTGTCAGTTTTATATGGCCTCTACAGCTCAAATTCCAAATTAAGGCTTTTGAAAAGAGTTGTCCATGCCTTCCATTATGTATTTTGTTGGGGGGATAAGGAATTACAGATCATTCTCAATATAACAAACAGCTTGCTTTGTCACAGAATGATGGGTGGAAGAAAACACACGCATCTCTGATGGTAATTTGACTTGTGTTTGAAATATTAGTACTTACTGTGCTGCTCCTTCCCTGAGAAGATTGTCATTGTTAAGCAGTAACCGGACATCTGGAGAAGAGAGTGTTCAGGTAGGTTATTGGATTTTTTGATCAAACGTTTCTCTTTTTTTTTTTTAGATGGTAACCGAAACGTTTCTCAATTTCAACTGTGCAAATGCAAAACATCAAAATGATTAAATCATTTCATTACGCATATGTAGACACAGAATGACAGCATGCTTTTCCCTCACCACTTAACCTTAAAAGCAGTATGTTGTGACACAGCCTTAGACTCTTACAATAGAAGAAATATGAAGAAAACACCACCGATCATTTTTCCTTATTTACTTACCATTGAATACTTCATTGAATTCTCCAGGGGGTGCATGAGTGATGAATTTTGCAGCTATACGCACCTACAATGAAGCAGAACAGTAATTAAACTAAAGACAAAAGATAATTTACTGAGTTCATACATACTGTAACCTACACTGAAGCAATTCACCAACAAAACCAACTCTGACAGTGATAGGAAGTGCCAGATTTAGGGAGAAATCTAGGCATGCATTGTCAAAATGGAAATAGTCAGTCTTGTAAGACCAGATTTTTTTCAGTGTAACCGAGCAGAAGAATTCCAAATGTACTCAGGAAGAACTGTAAGCTTCACGTGGGCACCTGCAAAAATGTGAACTGTTCAACCTGCGAGTACACAACCTATTTAAAGAACATGAGTGCTGGCTAGACATTCTTCTTGGTGACATTCTTAATGTTTTTTCCTGATAGTTGCTAGTAATCAGAAACCTAAATGCCATGGTATATAAAGAATAAGAAACAACTGCAGTAAAAGTGACACTGTAACTAGATGGTAACCTACAGCACAACCACACAGCTAGGAGTACCTGACATACATTGCAAGACACTGCGATTCCCTGTGATGCAACTTGTTTGCTGCTGATGACTGGCTGAGGGACATGCCGCTGCTTCACAGCAGACAGCGTGTGAAGGATGAGAGGTTGATCCCTCTAGAAATGGAGCAGTAAATCAATTACATCAACTGCCATGGGACTGCCTCCAGAGTTAATTATGCCTCATGGACTTTGAAAAGCCACTGATGTGCTCAGAGCGCAGAAGGGGGGCGGAGATACACAGTAAAAAGCTGGGAACTGGCAGAAATGGGGGAGGTGATGGAAAGGGCCAAAATGAACCTGGAAAGTCAGACAGAGCCTCCAAATGAAACCATCCAAATTTCAGCATGTGATTCCCCCGCCCCATCTTGATCCTCTAATGCTGCCCTGGTCACTTCTAACCCTGAGCAGTAGACACATCACCTGTGCCATTCCGTGGCATGTTACTCCTCTTATCTTGAAGTAGTATTTTATGGAAACTGTACGGTAGTCCAGACATGAAGTGTCACAGTAGTGGAAGAACTAAGACACGTGGAACTGTGAGTGATACAATAAATAACTGAAAAGGCCAATTGTAAGGAAAATACCTGAATGTCTGCAAACCTTGAAGCTGGAAAAGAAAAACCCATTCTCTTCTAAAAAGCAATAAAACTGCACAGCGTTCTGAAGTCCAATATACATGACTTGGATTGTTAGAATTTAGGTGGTCTAGGTATTGATTCTGTTGAAATTAGTAAGAGTTCATGGCTTTCATAATCAAATGTTTTATGGCTTTTACAGGACCAAAGGGAATAAAATCATCTTGGAAGACCTGAAACAGGAAATGTCATAAAATTAAACCTCTCCTTTCGAATAATAAAAATGTCACATTTCTTCCAATAAGCACAGATAACAAATCTGTGCAATAAGCCTTTCTTGCTCAACTAGACATTTATTGAAGATGACTGCAGAACAGTGCTCACTACAACTCTCAAGTACTTTTTCTACTTTTCATTTTGAGCAGTAAAACAAAGGAGTGTGTATATATCCAACTACTTCAGCTGAATTATTGCCAGAGCTGGAAATAACTTACTCTCTCAAAAGTCTTCCTTGTTTTAATTATAAATTGTTGTTTGTATTGTTTGTCACATAATGATTTAAAGCAAGCCATGAAAGGAAATAAACACCTTTCCAAACAAAGGGTACACTGCCTTATTCCAACAGTATCAAGTAACAGCTCTGCCTTAACTGGATTCAGCCTCAGATAAAAATAGATCATTTTCCAAATTAGCATCTATTTTAAAAAAACCCAAAACATTCTTTATGCCTTAGATAATTATGCAATATAAATGAAAAAACTGAAAAGTCTGTAACTTGTGTAATTGGTACAATACAGAATGTCAAACCATTTTCTCCTAATTTTCTGCTTTTTAGATAAGGTTGGTAGTATACAGCAATACTGAAAGTGTAGCTCTGTCTGAAAATTTTCATTATTTAAAGAACTGTCATTAGGACACATTGCTGCCATAGTCTTGTTAGATTTCACTATCAGAAACTTGGATGGTGATGAAGATAACCTAGCAGTAAGTAAGAGGGACAGTGCTGCCTTATATCCTCTGTGGACTTCCCCGAGAGCCAGCCCTGAGCGGCTGAACGACTTCTGAAATGACATCAGGAGCTTTTCTACGAAAGCCCAAATGTAAGCACCAGTACAGGCATACCAGACTGTGCTAAAGCGCTTACAAATACGTGCTGCTTCATGCCATGATGCCTTTCAGTGGGAGGACTGCACGAGAACACATCCTGCAAATTAACTCCCCAGATGAACAGATTCCCTTTTAGAAGGTGCTTCAACATACGGAAAAATAAGGTCCCTAAAAAGCCATAAAACTTAGTATCTTATAAATTTATCCAACAATGTTGTGGCTGCAGACTTGTACTGTACATGGAACCCTCATAAAAGGGACGTCTGTTTTAATAAGTTGACTTTTAGATCAATGGATTCTCACAAATAGATCCTTGTGAAAAAACCCAAATATTACAGGAGAGATTTTTTACAGCCTTCCACAAATTCTTCCAGTTGGAAGGATGAACAAAATCAAATCAACACAGAAAGGACTCTGCATTTTCAACAAATATCATCACAAAACCAGCCATAAACAAAGCAAACACCGCCAGTGAAAAGTGTTCACTTTTATAACGTATCCCTAGCCCTGCCTCTCTTGTGGAGCAATAAAATACAAAGCATTTGTGGCAAACTACTGAAATCAGGAGTGGAGTGTGGGAAACAGGCTGCGGAGTAATTAATTCTAAATGTCAAGCATTTGAATCGCTGTTCGTTTTTAGAGTTGACTTGTTTCAAAGTGGTGTCAGCACAGCAGCAGGATGTTCGTTTGCAGAAGCACGAAAATAAGACTTTCTGCAAACTGACCTACTTCCTGGCCACCACTGCCATTTCAGGTAGCTTGCAGCACACTAGCAAAACAAACTTCCTGTTTCTAAAATGGGGAAAGTGTCTGAGAGAGAAGCTGCTCAACCATGAGTTTAAGCTGGCAAAACGGCAGCAAAATGAACTTAAGTAGAAAATAAGGTACTTTGCAACAGACCTTAAACCAAAATGAATCGCCTTAAGACACCTTAAACTAAAATGAATCCCTTAGCTTACCGAAAATATGCCTATAGAGAATAAAGAAGTGAGGCTTGGGGGTGGTGGTGCAATGAATTAATTTTGTTGCTCTACTGATTTTTTTCATTTCCTTGCTTTATTTTAAAGCACTGGTAAACTCAGAGTTAAAAAAGGAAGCATATATAGAAGTGCTAGACCTATTTGAATGGTTATAAAATGGATACTACGTAAATCTTTGCTGCATGTTTCCTTTTCAGATCCTCGCTTAAGATCATCCTTTTCTACCTGTGCTAAGCATGGAGCTACTTTAAATTGAATCACAGTTGCCTGAGCCAGGACATGAAGTAGAACACAGGCTCCAATTTCAAGCAAAATCCCATCTACTCTGCCAGTCAAAGTACTTGGGCACACGTAGTTCTGAAGGACAGGTCTTCTCTGCAAGTGCTTTGAAAGAACTGGAGACTTCAGGTGAATGCAGTGGGAGGGGGAGAAAAAACCACCTAGTGACCCCAGGTTCCTGCAACACCACCTCTCCTTCCCAGACTAAATGGCTAGCCTAGGTGTAGCCTACAAACAGGGACTCCGGTTCTCCTTCCAGTTCTGTTAAGGACTTGCTAGATGACCAAGAGCAATGTACTTCACCTCCTCCGCTCTCAAACCTGTACCATCATAACCCCCAACATGAGAAAGCTTTACTTTTGTTTTAATATTCACATCAGTGTGACAATGCCTTTGACTTTAGGAGTTCAAATGAAATTAAGCCAAATAACAGAGAGTAAAATATTTTATAGACCATTAGATAAATTTCAGTAATGTGCTAAAGACCATACGAATTCCATTCTGGAATACTCATTTCAAACAATTCCAATGTGTTCTAATATATTAACTAAAGGATGAGCTGCGCTGTCTATCTGCTTGTTTCACAATGCATGTCACTAATGAAGCTGAAATTGGCAGTTTAAGGGAAAAATGAGAGCAGGCTCCAAACTCTAGGATCCTTGAAGATCTAGGAGCTTTAATGCCCCACTTCAGAACACTAAAGAACAAAGCAAAAAGCTATATGTAATAGTTTTATGATGCAAGGAGGAGTAGCGGTGGATTTTTTAAGTACCATTTGTAGGTAACCAGTGCCCTTAGACTTGCAGAAAAGGCTACGTGCTAATTTGTTATGTGAAACTCAGTGCTGCTTGCGAGACTGACATTTTTCCACATTCCTACGCAAGAGGAACATTCTGTTCATTTCTCCATTTCCTAAAATACATATTGCTCCGTTTGCTCCTGCTTAGGCCCTTCCACAGAGGATAATCTGTAGGACCTACAGCAACGTTACCGTCAGCAGCCGGGGCAAGCAGAAAACGTGAAAACACGCTCTGGAGGTGTTTTGGAACTGAACTGTTTCACAGCACCTTTTAAAGATGCTGCTAACTGTGTCGACCTGGGGAAGGAAAGCCGAAGAGCAGGAAATATTTTTTCACGCACAAAGAGGCGCCGAGGCACCTCGGCTGCACCCAGGCAATAAGGAAATCGAAACAAATCGAAACGCAAGGCGCTGCGCTGATGAGCACCCGCCGATCCCCGGCCCGCCGGCCTCTCACCCGGGCCGCGGCGGCCCGGCCGGTCTCGGGAGCTCGCTGCAGTGGGAGGCCGGGCCGCAGGC
>VZTL01043779.1:27861-40008 GCA_013400535.1 Scopus umbretta | reverse complement strand
CTCGGCGTCCGGCTGCCTGTCACCCCAGCCGCCCGCTCCCCGCCCCGGGGCTGCCTCGGCCGGCCGGCCGCAGGTCCGAATCGGGGCCGAGCCCGCAGCAGTCGAGCTGGCCGTCACCCCCGGGCCGGGCCTGGCACCCTCCAGCCGGGGTGCCCTTTGCCACCGGCGTCCCTCCCGTGCTCCCAGCCCCGGCCGGTGGCGGGTGACAAAGCTGATGCGCAGCGTGGGTTAAAACCGCGGTCAGAGTAGCGCCAGAACGCGGCATTCCCTGCCTGGTGCTGTGAATAGCAGGAAAGGGAGGTGTGCGGAAAAGGCAGGTTCTTGAACGCTGAATAGAAACTTGCGTCAAAACGGTCCCTTTCTGTTTCAGATTAAAATGAAATAATGCATCCAGTTGGCTTGTTGCTGCCCACCAGCCGTGAGGTGGTTGAAACCATAGGCTGCTTTGTCTAAGAACTTGCTCTGAATTTTTTAGATTGGGTGTATAATCTAATTCACTGTCACCGATGGTTACAAACAGAAAATAATATATGGAAAGGATGGTCTAACAAAGTAACGTTATCTGTAAAGTTATTAGGGCTATACTGTATTGTATATTTGCGTAATATTTAATGCGGCATTGTTTAATAAAAAGCTATTTGTGTTTTTCAGTTCTGCTTGTTAAGTCTTTGTTTTTGTTTCCCTTAACAGTGACTGTGTTCTTAAGCACTTTGACTCCAAAATTCTACTTTGCTCTTACAGTGACTTCGTCTTTTATATCTGGACTGATATTTGTAAGTAGTCCACTTTTGTTTTGTTAAACAACCTTAGCACCCCTAGGATGCTTTCATTAGGGGTAAATGCAATCAGCTTTTTTTTTATCAGACTCTAGAGGGTGCCTTTGTGCTAGGAAGGAACTTGTTATTTAGTAGCTTTTCTGGTGTATTATACGTATTCTTTTGCTATGTGTGATGAGTCTAAGGAGAATAACCTCTACCTGTTTTAGAAACTCAGGCTTGTTTTAGGGAGGTACGTGTCCGCACGTATGTATGCATGTATGTGTCTGTATATGTAGATACGTAAAAAATGCAGAATATGTGTGTGAACTCTGCAGACCTACCTATGTAAAGAAAACGTTGAGATTTTTATCTTTTTTTAAACTAGATGGTTAAGAGTTTAGCTTCCCACGGTAATTTTTGGGAGGCTTTTATGTGTGTGTCACCATGTAACTACCTTAATGACTTTAGTGGGAAAATGAGCCAATAATTGTGCTCATCTTCAGCTGTCAGCGGGCACAGACCTGGCTGACTTTGCATGAAACGAACGGGGCACACATGCATGGTCAGTTCTGCTAGCGCAGCTGTTTCTGCAGTGATGTTTGTCTGACCCTGATGCAGACTGTGATACTATATACAAATCTTTTATCTTCACTATGAAGAGCTGGAGGAAATACCTCGTCAATTAAACCTATTTAGCAGAATGTGCAAAACCTAATTCATAAGTGATCTTTTTGTAGCCAGTATTAAAAAAAAAAAATGTCTTGTTTACGTGGCAGAAACAACTTGTTTGCTGTAAGTAACGTTGCTTGGGTTTTGACTAAAGGATTTGAGGAAAGTCATATAAGGAGATGGATTCTGCTTGTGGTAGGTCTTTTAGGTAGGTTTGCTCTTAAGAGAAAAAAGTGGTTATTGGTCAGCCACTATTTGTGGGAATGCTTCTTAACAAAGAATACAGTTTGTCTAAACATCACTTCTTTCTGCGTGCTAATGAAAATACTAAGATAAGTTGATGCAGGGCTTCAACTGTATGGTACAGTGCTTCCGGACTGTGATGCACTTGAGAGAGAGAGTTTAATACTTTGGTCCCAAAATTTCTCATAAATGAACTTGATTGTTGTTAATTCAGCCTTTCCTCTTTGGACTTTTCTGACTGGCAGAATGGGTCAGTTTAACTGTCCATTTTGTGCTTTATTGTATTAGATTATTTTCATGAAATGAAAAAAAACTACATTTATCTTGCAGTTCTTGCCTGTATGCGTGCTTTCCGTATACAGGCACTTGCCGAAAGGGTTTAGAAGTTATCCTAATGATTGGGGGGGAGGGAACATATACTTAACTAAAATTTTACTGTTTTTTCAGTCTCTTTCATGTTATGTGGGTGATCCTGCATGACAAGACAGGCCAAAACAGGTAATTAGTATTAATTTATATAGGGATAAGTTCCATCTATGGTCATTTGCAAGGGCATGTCCTGGCTGTGAACAACTCGCTCTTCATCTCTGATGATTATGTTGGAAGGGTGTTGCCTAAAGAAATTTCTGGTGCTTTTTGCTCCTGTGACAGGTGTTTGAGTGGTGGCATTTCCGAAAATACGGCACGTCTTTCATTGAGCAGGTTTCTGTGAGTCATTTGAGGCCCCTCATCGGCGGTGTAGAAAACAGCCCTCCAGCACCGGCAGCGTTCTCAGCTGGAGAGAATGAGACAAGCAGGCAGAATATGCCAGGTGATTACTCTCAGCAGTTTTCCCTAAGCTTCAAGGTGGCCAGTTCATGTGAACTGGCTTTTAAATGGCTTTGACTCTAGTGATTGTAGTAACTGGAGAAAGGCCTACATCTTACAATGTGTTTCCTTAATAATGGTAAAGATTAAGTAATAATGTATCTTTGATCTAAACCATTCAGTATTAAAAACATCTTTTGAAAAATATATTATGCATTTAGCTAAAACTGTTTCAGTAACATTAGATAAATACTATTCTGAATATGTGCAAGAAAAACATTGCATGACTGAAATGGTGGTGGTTAATCTTTCCACCATGTGCAATGTTGGGGAGCAAAAATATTTGTGGGATAGCAGAAGTTTAGGGATCGTGCTTAGGTTGTATAACAATGAAATTAAAGCAGCTTTTGAAAGTAAAACTGCATTTGCATTACTGCATTTTATAGTCTAGGTAGTATTTCCTGTGCTCTTAATTGCAAAAGTACTTTTTTTTTTTTTCCCCCTGCAGAGTGCAAAGTGTGGCGAAATCCTCTCAATCTTTTCAGAGGGGCAGAGTATAGCAGGTATTAATAATCTTACTTTCCATTGCATGTTTTTAAAATTAATTGGGAGCATACACATGACTTCTTCACAGAGCTTGCACGAGTAATATCAGGAGACAGCTGAGACCTGCAAGATTATGGGGGTGATTGATGCCAATCCTGTGTTTAAAAGGCACCCATCCAAGGTTTGGCAGTTTCAATGTTAAGAATGCAAATACTACTGTAACAACAGCAGGTTTTTTGAGAGTAAAGTAGGAGAAAAACTTTATTCAGAGGTTGAGACAGTGATTCTGAATCTAAATTCTCTTTTATTAAACTGATATGGCTGTTCTTAAGTCTCCTTGTGTTATTTCATAGGAAAAGCTGCTTCCTAGGAAGCCGGTTCCCAAGTTGTTTAGAACTTTAGGATCAAAAAGACTTTTTTTTCCCCTCTGCAGGAAGCCTTCTGGCAACCTGTACAGATTATGGAACAATAGTACTTGAAAACTTCTGGTTAGTAGCTCCAGTCTTTTATTAATAAAAATTTTCTGCACTAGCTTCAGTTGTTAGGCTCATCAGATGTCCCCCTTGGTATCAGCATTACTATTTACTAGGAGCGCCTCTCACTGGAATTTCTCCCATTAAAGATACATGTGGGTGACTGGGAAGGAGCCTCTTACGTACTATGACATGAATTTGTCTGCTCAAGATCATCAGAACTTTTTCACGTGTGATACAGATGCTCTTCGGCCTTCAGATACAGGTACCAATGCCGTGTGCATAAGGTATATAACTTCACACTCTCCAACAGTGGGTATTTTTAATATGCTTCAAGAATGCGCAAGCTATGGTGTCAACTTGTTTTGTGAAGCGGTAGCCTTTCTCAACGACTAAGAAGGTTTCACAGATGTATTTAGTGAAAGGATGGTTTTTTACCTTGCGCTTTCTCTACTGACTTGAACGCTGTCAGGATCCTGACATACTTTAAGATCGCACGCTTTTCAAATAATTAACACCACGATATTGAAAACCTGGGGTGTATTCTCAAGAGCCAAAGATGCGGTCTGATTTAAACCTTAGTAATGAATAGTGCAGTCTCCAGAATTTTTTTGTTGTGTTCCACGTATTTAGTGCAGAAAATGTTCTCTACCTGGTTATTGTCAGACTGGGTGTGAACTATTGTCAATTTGTCAAGTTCCGGAAGCGTTACTCGTCAGCAGGCTGTGACATGCTTGATATGAACGATGTGTTTTTGTTTCACAAATGGAGTGTATTGTCTCGCTTACTAAGCCAAGACTAATATTTTGTTTCCAAAAGAAAACTCAAATGTTTTTCCACGTTATTCTTGCTGGACAGCAGAAAGTTTTGTTCCAAAAGAAACATATATAGATTCTTCAGTTTTCTTATCGTCCTTGAGATAGGCCAGATATGTAACTCCATGAACGTAAGGTTTTGGAGTTCTTTCAGAACTGTTAGTTAGTGTGAAAGCTATTAGTTCTGCATGGAAAATGGTAGCTCCAAGTATGTTGGTTTTCTTTCGCTAGAAGTTGGGTTTCGGTTTGGGATTTCCATTTTTGTCTAGTGGAAGCATAGTGGGGAGGGGTTTAGAGTCATTGCACTGAACTTTTGTTTGCTCCTTATCCGACCGTACTTTTGAATTCCAGTTGTAATTAAATGAGCCTTTTGAGTAGATGGATTTCACCCTTTTTAATTGTTTCCTCGAACACGTTCTAATAAGGTGATACATTATTATAGTCTATGTTGAATTGGCTTTGCCATGTTAATGCCATTCAAAGGTGCTTTGTAAATGTAAGAAGAAATTGTTTAACCCTTTATGATCTGTTAGTTGTCTGAATACTTAAGTGTGAATCTATACCTGTGCAAGACACAGCTTACTCTATCACTGTTTTCTTTGAAGTTCTGTTTGAAAGGTTAAATTAAAATTCTGTGCAGGTCTGTGCAAGGGCCTGTGTTTAACAATTGCTCCTGCCAAGCTTTCAACAAGTCTTGGGAAATGTTTCCAAAAATCTGTAGCAATTTAGAAATTGTACATCTGCCTGGTTATGTAAGCTGTCTTTGCTTCTCAGTGTAGGAGTTCTTGAATGGTCAGTGAATAATCTTCCTGGTTGTGTTGCTTTCTTAAATTAAATTTGGGGCGTAATGAGAAGTTGCAGGATTCTGCTGCTTGTGGTAGAAACTCATGCTGGAATTAAAACACTTGTTTACTCTTCCCTCTAACAAATATATAGCAAACGGGAATTTGCAAAATGGAAGTGAATGTTAAAGTAGAGCTGAGGCATAAGCGGCCAGCGTTGCCTCCGTTGGCTCCCAGGTGTTTCGCCGGTGTCTCTGTCCCTCACCAGCCTTTCAATGTCTTTGCAACAGTTATGCAGAAAGCATGGCGAGAGAGAAACCCTCAAGCCCGGATTAAAGCAGCATATCAAGCTTTAGAGTTGAACAATGAGTAAGTGTAGAGTATGAGTTCAATTGCTGTATTTCTAGTGTGAAAGATGAAGTGGAGTGATATTGAGCACACTATCAATTTCTTTTCTGATAATTTACTTTTAGCAAAGTTCTGAATAGCTTAAGGGGGACTTCTGTGACACTGAGAAATGCACGTGGGGCTGTCATGTGTGCTGAAGTATTGAACTGGTCTAAAAAAAATAGCTTTTGTTCTCCCTTTTGGGAAAGATATATTTTTTTAAAATCTTTGTATCAGTATCAATAACAAATGAGAAATCTTAACTCAGATGCGGAACAGTCTAAGCTGAAAATGAGATCATATGTGTTTCAGAGATGGCATTGTGGTAATATGCTACTAATAATGCCACTCCAGTAAGGGATTTAAAAATACTGTTATAACACAAACCAAAGAATTTCACACGCACGATCTGTTTTGTTATGTAGTCTGATCGTTTTTGTGTAAAATGTCTTCCTCCTTTTAAAAAAGCAAACCAAACACCAAAATAAAAATCTCCAGACAATTACCAGAGTATTTTTAATATTTCAAGGAAAATAATTTGACTTGCTGTTACAAGTCTTTCTTTTGTTCTTCCTCCGAATGTGTGGTTTTTTCTGTAAAATGGAAAAGATTTCTGTTTTCCTGACACTCACCGTTTGAACTCAAGTCAATATTTTGGTACTGTAGTATTGTCAATGCTTAGATGTTAAACATAAGTGAACACTGCCTATTTCTAATCCTTTTGACACTTAGTAAAAAAATACTAAACTTTGTCCCTCAGAATAATTAGTGGGTTTCTTCCTTATTACAGTTGTGCCACTGCATATGTTCTCTTGGCTGAGGAAGAAGCAACAACTATTGTAGATGCTGAGAAGTATTTCAAGCAGGCTCTGAAAGCAGGAGAAATGATTTACAGAAAGTCTCAGAACTGCCATTCCCAAAGTCCCCAGCACGAAGCACAGCTGAGTAAGCGGTTTTGAACCACATCAACTCTTGGTTTTGTGTGAGCAGAAATGTAAAACTAGAGTTACAATCAGTGATTCTCTTTTGATTCCCAATTCAGTGAGGCAGTTCCTACCATTTTAGCTACACTTAGGCATGGCGTGCTGTGTGATCTTCTGTAGTACCAAAATGAAACTTGGGAAGGGCCAGTTACGCTGTGTATTCGTCGTGGGTTGTCTCGCTGAGGCTTGGTACTTTATTGTTTTGGAAAGCTGGATAGGTAGAGCAGACTAATGAAGCAATTAGTGTGCGTCAGTAGCACCTTCTTTTATTCCACCCAACATTTTGGAAAAAAAACAGACTTTTTTCTTGTCATTTAACCAAGTTAAAAGTTACTGGCATTGGTCTAGACGGGCATCAGTTGGGACAGCAGTAGTAATTATTTTATGCTTTGTTTTGGTTTGATTTTTTGGGTTTGAGGGTTTTTTTGAGAGAAAGAAGGAAGAAAAGGTAAGGATTGAAAGTGATAGACTTTTTTTTGTCTTTATAATCAGGAAGAGACACCAATGTATTGGTATATGTGAAAAGGAGACTAGCTATGTGTGCAAGAAAACTTGGAAGAATACGAGAAGCAGTAAAAATGATGAGAGATGTAAGTAAAAGTAAAAAAAAAAAAAAATGTGAGCAACTTGTTTTCAGTCACGTTGTCCAAATTACTGGTTTAAAGTTCCTTTCTAGGCATCATAATGGATGTAATTGAACTGTTTGCCAATGAGATTTGCACATCATGATTCATGATTTTTTTGTTTGAGGACAGTTTTTTTTTGTTCCTACATGTAGGTTTTAAATTTTTGTATTATATAATGTCATGCGTTCACAGTTCTGTTGTCCACTTTGCTTCATGCTTGATTCAGCGACTAACTTGTCAAAATAGCCAACTTTAGACTTCATCATAATTTTTCTTTAAAATAAGAACTCACTGTGGGAGTTGTGCAGATTTGGGCTGAGAGCATGTTGTATGAACCTCAGTATACTTAATTCCAGAGGTGAATATAGGAAAAAAGTAAGGTGGAAATGATGCAATTCTTTTCATGCTGCTTAATGCTAGTGCCAGTTTCTAACACTGTGAAAGAACAGAACATTGAAAAAGCTTAAATTGTTGTACTGATTTCTAATAAGTGTTTCAGGGATTCAAGTGCAATTCCGTCTGTGCTTAATTTATTTCTCTTTACTGATGTGCAGTTGATGAAAGAGTTTCCACTACTCAGCATGCTTAATATTCATGAAAACCTCCTGGAGGCACTACTGGAGTTACAGGCTTATGCAGATGTCCAGGCAGTTCTAGCAAAGTATGATGGTAAGTGATGCCTATTGGGAAATGTTGGTGTTTTTATATTAGAGCATAGGTGAGCTGGGTAAGGTGTGCCTGCCCAAAGCAGGTGTCTACCCGTGATCTCAGCTCGTTGATTAGATTCCCTTCATCGGCAACAAATTGGTGCTTCCAGAGTGCAAGTCTTGTTTTTTTCTTTTGAATGGTGAGGTCAAATTTAGGCCAGCTAAATTGCATACAAATTACTTTTTATGTTTTTAAGTTACTGCTAATTTGTAAAGAAATCTTGGCGCTCGCTTTGCTTCAATTCGAGGATTATTTTAATTTTTTAATCGCTTCTGTGTCTGTAGTTATGCCTAAATTTATCAGCCTTTTTCAGTCAGCACGTAGCCCCCTAAGTAACTGATGTAAATAAGCTGGAAAAGGTAGTTGTCCCTTCTGTCATCTTCCAGGCTTGGCCTTGTGAGTCTGTAATACTGAAATTGCTCGCCAGAGATTAGCAATGTGCAAGCGCACCGCTTGCCAGAGATTAGCGGTATGCAGGCCTTGGGCCGTTAAATGGCGGTAGTTTGCTTTCACTTTCCATCTTGGCTAATACGTTTCAGGTGTTGCGCAAGTCTAGGTATCTAAAGGTTAATAAAATATATACTTACTTTCTTATTGTCCTCAGAGTTTTGCCACCTAGATAATGCCCACATCATTAGTGTACAAAGTGCTGCTGTCAAAGCTGTCCCTTAAATCATCTTCAGAATGGAGGGACATAGAAGCAGTATTTTGTGGCAATCGTTCCCTGCCCTTGAGAAGTCGGTATGTTCTCTCTTGTGTCTCTGTTCTTTATTGCTTCAGGGAATCAGAAGTATGATATTCTTGCCCAAATCCTGTGCCCCTCGTGCGTGGCCACCCTAGCAGTCTGCTCCTGTTCCTTGACCGCCTGTGTTCTTCTGTGTGGATTCTTACTAATTTAACAAAGCCGTTTGCTCTTTTCCTGGTGCTTCTTTACGTTAACATCAGGAATTGCGACCTTTTCTTAAGAAAGGGTTGCTGATTTTTGTTCTAAGCATCTGGAAAAATGAGTATGAGCTTCAAACTCTCTGTAGCGCCCCTGTGTTTTGCTTGACACGACAGCCAGACTTCTAGGAAGTGATGGACAAGCCCAGGATGGGATTTACAAAAAAAGCAAGAGCCATCTGACTATACACAACATGGTACTTGGGAATTAGACCCCAGACTTTGTCTGCCTTTAAAGTAAACTTGTACTGCGGAGTGCTAACCTTCTAATCTGTAATTGTCAGCTCAAACTTGGCCTCAGATATTCTACAAAACCTACAACTAATAGAATTTTTCCCCATGGAACTGGAAAAAGAATGGAAATTGCATTTTTGTTAAAATTTGTCTACCTGTGTGTAATGTAATTTTTTTTTGGTCAGCTTCTAGTCAGTCTCTCTCTCAGTACGATGTAGAGCTCTTTGTTCATGTACGGTTACAAAATTAGGTAAGGATTAGAAGCTTATTTTAAACCTTCATGGGTTAATAAAGGAAAAGTACACTGTTCTTAAGTGTGTATTTATATGTGCATTTCTCTTTGAATTCAGTGTCAGTGTCTCGGTATGTTTACAAGAAAAAATTACTCTTCACCACCTAACTACAACTCTGAGTTTTTAATCTGAGACTGACTGGTGACCAGAAAGACGACTGCAAAGAAATTTAAAGTTTCTAATCATAGCTGAAATGTTCCAGATGTTACATTAATTGTCTGCCCAAGTAAAAATCTTTAAGCTCAAAGGATGTGGGTTTGTTTAAAATGTTTGTCTTTTCTTAGAATCTTACAGCTCAATTATTTTATTTTATCATAGATATCAGTCTTCCAAAATCGGCAGCAATATGTTACACAGCAGCCCTGTTAAAAGCCAGAGCCGTTTCAGAAAGGTAAGCAAGCACATTTGTGAAAACAGTGTGTTGTTGCTTGTCTTGGGTTATGCTTTAAAATGTGACCTAACAAGGTGTAAATCCAATATGTAGCATTTACATTTCTAAGAGCAAGTTAAGTGTATTTATATATACATATATATATGTGCGTGTGTGGTTTCATGTAATTTGAAGTTTCTTTTAAGCATCCATAAATTTAATACAGGTGAGGATGTTTTTCAAGAGCTCACGTACGCACATGTGCTTTTATATAAATTTTGTTTTCAGTGTCGTGCTCGTGATGTTTGACTGTTTGGTGGATTGGGTGCAGGATATTTGTGGTAGTTCATGTTGGCATTTCACTGTCGTTCTGGTCTATTTGCACAGCTGATTCTAGCTTTACCTCCGATTACGTTATGTTGTAACAATCTTACGAAAGACTGGGCACTCAATTACCTTACGTGATTGACGTGTGGTTTCAAAAAGTTAAACATAACTTTGTCGTATGGGCATGGATGACAGTCAAGATACCTAAATTAACATGAACATTTGTCTCCTAGAAGGGTTTGTTATCTGTCTTGATAAACCAGTCAATTTTTAATGCACTCCAAGCTTAACAATGCAAATAAACACCGGGTTAGCATTTGTTATGTACTCTTGCTCAGCATGGGTTTTTCCCTTCAGGTTCTCCCCAGAAACTGCCTCCAAAAGAGGGCTCAGTACAGCAGAAATTAATGCTGTGGAAGCAATTCACAGAGCTGTGGAATTTAACCCTCATGTTCCAAAGGTAAAGAGGATTTTATTTCCTATTGGACCACTTTATATTGTCTCTTTGCTAGGTAGGGGTCAGCATTAAAAAATGTAAATGTAGATATTTAAAATGCCCAAAGCCAAATTAAGTTCCTCAAACAATGACCAGTCATAGTATTTCAAAATACTTTTTTCTGCTGTGCTTGCAAGCGTGGCTCCAGAACACGGGTTATTGAAAGATCTACAGTTGCTTATTTGCTTCAGCCACATGTAAACAATGATTAAGAGTCACTATTGCTACAGGCTGTAATTTAATGTCTGGAATTACTTGAGGTGGCCAAGATACGGATTCCACTGAGCATTGGGTGAAAATAAAATCTTACATTGCTTTTTACTGTACTAGTATTGCAATGCATTCAGTTTGAAACCTTGAATGCAGAAGGTTGGCTTAGTCCTGGACCTAATCCTCTGCAAATGATCATGGAGTCCGAATGACTATTGCTGTGAAGGCTCGAATTATCCAGCCGCTCTATTCTGTCTGCCTGTCCAATCTAATAGAATGTGCACTGAGAAAGCTAATTGCTGGGAGAAATTGCTGCTTGTTTGCATGACTGATCAAGAGCGTAGCAAGTTCATTTCAGACAGTCTCAGACAGATTTTTCTTTAGCCTCTGCCTTTAGGGGAAGAAGATTATAACGCATTATCATTATCTAAGAGTTCTTTTATTTTGTATATCTTTCAGTTGTTTCAGGAACCTCATGTAGCTTTTTAAAGAAGTTAGATATCATTTCAAACAGGCTGTTTGCAGAATATGTTCCGCAGTTCTACAGACAATCACGGAAACTGATTCCAGGTTTCAGTAATTTGATCTTCTCTTCTGATTCTGTACCTATCCAGTCGTTTTCATGATTTTTTTTTTTTTTTATTACAATATTGCCTTGAAACACCTATTATTAGATGGCAGAGCAGTATTTTATTGGTGCTGGCTATCTAGAGCTCTGAAATGCTCATAGTCAAAGCAAGCAAGTAACTTGCCCAATGGGTTATAGTGGACTAGTGGGAAAGAAAATCTGGTTTTTGAATTTGCAGTCTGTTCTGTCCCATGGACTAAAAATAAATGAGTATGTGAAGTTAGAAATCCCTTTGTTCTCGCATCTGATGAAAGTGGTTGTCTTTGCACGTAACATCGTTTTGCATAAGGAAAATAAAATAATGTTTGTTTCTCTTTGTTCTGAGTTATGCTTTTACAAGGATGGGTTTTGTTTAGAAAGCTAGGTAGGCATTTCACAGTGCTAGAAAACTGGTACGGTACTCTTAAGCCATTTCAAATTAGAGGTCTTTTAACTTCATTTTGGCAATGTACGAGATCATCTTTTCCAATCATCTGCTGAATATCTTACAAATTTTTATTGTGTAGGAAGACTTTCTTAAATCTGCAAAATCCAAGATGTTTTTGGTACTGGTACCTTGCCTGTCTTATGGTTAAACATGGACATGAAAACCTATCAGACCGTGGAATTTTTCTGTTTATGCGGTAACGTGGGCACAGAGACAGCCAAAGCATGGAGCTCAGCGTTGGCATGTTGTGGCAATACTTGGAGCGGGGCTTCATCGTCGCCACTGTGGTGATATTCCCTTGCTCTCCGCGCAGTTCGTACAATGGAAAAGTGGGCACTGCGGAGAGTATGAGGAGTCAGGTCAAGGGTCAGATATTTGAGACCATTTTCCCACAGCAGTCCTGTGTGAGTGATCCTTTACTGT
>VZTL01043779.1:0-27842 GCA_013400535.1 Scopus umbretta | reverse complement strand
TGAGACTCTTTCATTGAAAAAAAAAAAAAAAAAAAAAAAAAAAATTGAAGAGGATTAGAGGGGATTAGCAAGAATATTACCCTCCGGAGTATAGGCCCAAGGCACTAAGAGAAGAACCTAGCCAGGCAGTAAATGTGCTTTATTTGGCCGGGGCACAACCCCTCCTACATTCCTTCAAGACTCTGAATGGGAAAAGTTAAGTCCTCAAACTGGATTAGTAAATAATCTCATAGTTTGTGGCATCTGCTGAAATAAATCGGCGAGTTAGCTGCATTCTTACACTTTGGGAGACAGTCAAAGGAATTGCCAGCTACATTGATCAAAGATGTGGATTAACTTTGGCTGTTATTGAATGAGACACTATATGCTAGGAGAGAACAACTCACAGGTGAATTCTAGAACTGAAACTGTCATTTCATTCTTGTAAAAATTACTCATCTGTTTTTAAAAGCTAAGTTCAAATGAATACCTGTCATTTTTTTTAATGTACCATCAGAAAACAAAATTGCATGCCCTGTGTTTCAAGGGAAATGGAAAATTATTAATCCTTGTGTTCTTCGACCCTTCTGTGCTTCAGATACTCTGCTGATGTAGGGAGAAGGCTGAAATTGAAAAAATCTGAAATCAGAGATACTTTGTGGTAGTCCAGCAAAACCACATTAAAACAAGATTTTCTTGGGTTTGGTTTATTATTCTTCCTTTGGTTAGCATACTGACACTTTCTGGTTTGCCACTCATACTTGAGAGCTAACAAGTACTTAGCCTCCTACACTGAAACTTTCAGGGATTAAATGATGAGCAAAAATACCATGGTGTTTTGGTGTTTTTTTTTTTTTTATTAGCCTAAACGTGTAGCTCATTGGTATTTGTCCCTGTGGCATTATACTTTATGTATATTCCACAAGAATGTATTTTTATTTTGCCTTACTGAAGGTGCATTTTTTTGCCTAATATTACTTGTGTGAAAACCCCAATTGAAGAGTCTTATACATGGATGTGTGTTTTTGCTGCTTTTCACCTCCCGTGCGAGTGCAGGCTGTATGCACTGTGTCAGCACGGGGCTGTTTCTTCAACAGGTTGAAGTTTGCCCCTCTTTGATATGCTCATTTATGCCTCAAATGATCATTTATGTTTCACAGTTAAATAATTTTGGAATACTCCATGTAACCAAGTGTGCTGTCCATTTTTACTTTCAGTATTTACTAGAAATGAAAAGCTTAGTGCTACCTCCAGAGCATATTCTGAAACGAGGGGACAGTGAGGCAGTAGCGTATGCTTTTTTTCACCTCCAGCACTGGAAGAGGATAGAAGGGGCTCTAAATCTGCTACACTGTACATGGGAAGGCAGTAAGTGTATCTCTCCTTATTTTTTTTTTTTTTTTTTTACATGAACGAATGNTTTTTTTTTTTTTTTGTACAGTAGACGAATCTCTCTGCCTTTATTCACCTCGGACAGGATTGGTTCTCTTTGTGAGAAGCTGGTTGCTTGGTTTTTTAGATGCAGATCTAACATCACTCACTCTTTTTTCAGCATTTAGGATGATCCCATATCCATTAGAGAAAGGTCATCTTTTCTATCCCTATCCGAGTTGCACAGAAACAGCAGACAGAGAACTCTTGCCAAGTAAGTGGTTTCTAAGCAGTAATGATAATAAAGCATAAGCTAAGGACATGTTCAGTTTGTGGTATTCTGTATTTACCTTACTGTGATTTTTTTCTTGTTGTTGTTTGAGCTTCCCGTGAAGGGGATTCAGCTATTTGTTGATGTCCCTCCCAGACGATCCTGAAGCACTTGATGTGTGTGTGTGTGTGGTAAATGTTAGCTTGATTTTGTAATAACATAAGTCCTTCAGAGATGAAGTCTGTGTGCAGTACATTCAGACTAAGTTTGGCTGGCTTTGAGAACAACAGAGTGGACCGGTTTTTTAAATTACTTTTAAAAGAAGTCATGGATCTGACTACTGTTGCAGAGGAGCTGTTTCCTTTTAGCAAGGAATAAATGCATGGTTCCGGTCCTGCATTCAGGTATCTAGCAGAACTTGTCTGTGATCTTACAGAGAATCCTTGCTTAATCTATAACTTCATAGAATATATATGGCCTTCTGTCATTAATTCATTGGTACATATTTGTCTGCTGGACAGTATGCCTCCTGGAACTTTTTATCCATGTAGGTATTTTTATGGAGTTACACTAACACTTAACACTGAAAAGTCAGTCTTCTCCAGCTGCCCGTTACTTCAAGATTACTGTATGCAATTATGAGCCTACATGTTTTTTTTCTTTAGGTAAGGCAAACAAACTAAATCATTAGGGCCCGTGCTCATTGTATTTAGGAAAATAGCATTACTTCAGATTAGAATTGGACTGTTAATTGTACATGTTAATAGAATTCCTTTGGGGGTGAACTTCTATTTCATGAAGAAATGCAAGTCCCACGGGACCGGAAAGGGCTACTGCAAAAACAGCAGTGGACCCACTGAGACCACAGCTGTGGAAAGGAAAACTACGCATACGTGTTTCTGTTTAAAAGCCTGAAGTTATATTTAAAATGTGTAATTTAAATTTGCCCCAAGACTGCTTTAAATTACTCATTTCTCACTTACGCAGGATATTGCACAAGGAATTCCTTGGTTAGCGACTAACCCTAAATTGTAGACTTCCCAGCATAATGAAACACCAACACATGCAGATATTTCAACACGATCACTCACGCATTCCTGTTATGTTTTAAATATAAAACTACCCATAAATAAAATCATCTTAACACTTTTATTGCAGTACTTCCTCAAGAAATCTTGACACTTAATTTTTTTAATTTATCTGTTTAAAATAATGTTGACCGAATTAATGATTCAAAAATCCTATATTCTCAATTCTCAAGTGGCTGTGAACGTACAGAATTATCTTCAGTTGTCCTTATCTATTTCAGATTTGATTTTAATTTCTTAATGTATGGAAAAACTAGTGCAAAATGAATCCTTCCTTTTGTTTTTTTTTGTTTTTTTACACTTTCCTAACTCTTTTGAGACCTTTCCTAAATTACGTTGCTCCATGTTTTAAAAATCTGGTGAGTTTCTGCATGGTTTGAGAGCATAACAGTGTTCCATAGTAGACAAGTGGTTTCCTTCATTGCTCAGTAAAGAGGAGTGTGTAACTATCATACTGTTATCATGACCTAGCAGGGCTGGTTGCGTGTTCAGAAGGTGAAATGACGTCTCTGGGATAACGTTAAACATCTCTGATGGACGATAGACGTGGAACTCCAAATGTTCTACTTAGTTGTGCTCCAAAATCATACACTTAAAAGCAAAACCCAAGCACTTTGCCATTAGTGAGTTGCAACAGCACAAGCCGCTTGCTGGGCTTGCTCTTACAATGGTAGCTTTCATGTGCCAGCGTTCAGAAACAGTAACTGGGAGGGTAAAGTGTCTTTTTCCTCTTCAAACTCCAGTTTAAAAATGAACGCAATTGTATTTTCTTGTTTTATGAGAAGTCTTGCTTAAATTTTGAGGCTTTGGTTAGATTTAAAAAAATGGCTTGTCAAGACGCGTGCAGCCTTTTCATAGTTGCTTATGTCTATAGCAACTATTTTTTTCTTCATTTAAAAACCCTTTAAAATCATTGGATAGAAGTCAGAGCTGCAGGTATTCAGAGCCAGTAAGTAATTGCAAATTCACCAAACAGGTCCTCAGCTAGTAACCAGTAGTAGTGTCTTGAGTGCTGAAAGCTCCATATGCCAGCCCTTAGCCTGTCTAATCACCTTCTTTTGATTTTGTTACCATAGATTGGAAATTGCAAGGAGCTGCTATGTACAGAATTTATAACCTAGTCCTGATACTGTTTTCTTTGAGGTCTACTCTGTCAGCTGCTCTGAAAAAATTTACTGTAGTGTATCAACCAGAAACCTTTGAAAAGTATTAAGGAGCTACCTTGCGTGTGTGTGTGTATATATATATATATGTAACATGATGGTTGTTTTGTACTTGGTGAGCTGCTTATAAGATGGGGAGATGTGCTGTTCTCTTCAGGTAACAGGATTGATGTTTCAGAGGGTTGGAAACACCCGAATTGTTTAAATTGGTCTAGGTAATCTTGACAGCTTGTGAATTTTACAGTTCTTCCCTCTGTCCTGTTAAAAGAGTAGGTAGCAAAAACTAAGCCTGATGAAATGCTTCAAAAATAAAGCCCATGCAAGTGAAAAAGAAGATTGGGAAGAGAAATATGTAATGGCTATTAGCAATGAAGACAAGCATTTAGTATAGGGGAAAAATTTATGAGAAGTGCTGGAACCTAACATGTTCTGCACAATAGTCTTAAGTCCACACTTAACTCCTTCTGAAAGTCTAGAACTGAGTCACAAGACTGCGTAAATAATTCGGAAAACTGTCCTCAATTACGAGATGTCAATGTTCCTCATTTTTTCCTTTCAGCATTTCATGAAGTCTCCGTTTACCCACAGAAGGAACTTCCCTTTTTCATCCATTTCACAGCAGGCCTTTGTTCCTTTTCAGCAATGCTCGCCCTCCTCACACACCAGTTCCCCGAGCTGATGGTCATTTTTGCTAAAGCTGTAAGTATTGTCTCTATCGTGGGGCTCGCTGAGGTAACTTATGGGATCTTTGGGAGTTTTGAGGTCTGTGGTAAAGTAGGCTCTAGTCAGTCTCATGTTTGTGGGGCATGAATGATGTTATCTCCTTCTGTAAGAATCTAGTTAGTGACAAACACTTGTTGAAATTTGGCCAAAATGTCTATTTTGACAAGAAGGTGAACTGTTACTGTAACATATCATGGCTTTAATTTGCGCTTTTATGGTGAGAGCACAGTATTTCAGCACCAGAGAAATTTTGCCACAGAGTACTGTGAGTATGGATTTTATTCTCGTAGGACTGCAGTGTGAGAGCCTTAAAAAGTAAATTTTGTCGACTGCACATTTTGAGAAGTCAGTAAAAGACAGGCTGGACTGCAGGAAAAACGGGTCTCTTGCTGAGCATTGGAAACTAGTAGCATGATGTGAATGGAATGGATGAGAACAGAGATAAAGTAACTGTTGACATCCAAGCCAGGTTCAGAAGTTAGGTAGCGGTCACCTTTTGGGAACTGGACCAATGGTTTTATATCTCATCTGGTTCCAGCTACTAGGTGGAGAATGTGTTCAGTGAGCACCGTTCTGTCATTGGAGTACCTGTTCAAATACAGAAACTGGACTTGACAATGGCAAAGGGGCTTTTAGCTAGATGTGTTTCTAATCTGTGCTACTTTAAATCTATCTAAATATGTCTGCTGTTGAGCCGTTTGTTCTTACAGGTGCCTTCTGTGCCTGTCTTCTTTCTCTTTTCTGCCCTGCTCTTTCTAGGCTTTCTTTTCCTTGCTTATCTGTTCATATTGGTGCTGGCTGTAACCTTGTCGTCTTTCCCTGGATGCTGAAAGCTGTGCTGTCTTACTTCGACAGAGGGAGAAACTGCACAGGCAGCTTCCCCTCCCCACTTCTCAAACTAAGCCATGCAGTGTGTTTGGCCTTTATTGAACGGTGGATCTCGTGCAGTAGAGCGGAGTGGCAAATAAAGAGCTCTGAACTCTCAAGGAATCATTTATTCTAGCTTTGCTAGTCAAAATAGAGGGTGAAAGGCATTATGCTTTCTTGCTGTTTTAATGCAGCAGGTAATGGAGACCTGGGAGGTAAGCCTTTTTTCTTAAGAATACTTTGTTCCTAAAAGCGTTGGCTTTGCTAGTGATTCTAGTCTACGGCGTCCAAGTCATGCGGGTCTGAGAGTGGGGCCTCATTTCTACACAGTTCTGTTGATCTTTATGTTGGAAAATGTAGTTGGACATGCCCTTGACAAATTTCAGTGCTGCTCATAATTGGCTGGGTTCACAGTAACTAGGGTCTAACTATCTGCTTGGTTAATTCTGTAAGGACTGCATTAGCAAAATTGTATGATTTCCAAAGAGATACAGGGTCAAATGTTATGCTAACAAAGAACTGCTTGGTGAAGTTTTCTCTGCTGGGTTTCTTGAACCAAAAAAAAAAAAGATTTTGTACAAGTTAGTTGACTTTGCATAATGGCATTTTGAATGTCAAGCAACGTGTCCGTATGCGGGGGAAAAAACTCCCAGGGTTTGTTCATTTGGCAGTGTGTTTATTTCGCTTGTTTTCTATAGGAAAGGACAGATAGCGTCTGTTCAGCTGAAAAGATGATCAAGAAGCATGCGTATTGCCGCAGCGTGCCACAACTAAGTCACGCTGGTGGCGGGCACAAGGGGGTTCTTGCCACTCACTGTGCTAGCTTAATACTGGCAAAAGTGGAAACTGTGTTGAGAAAAACAGACAAGAAGTGCGTTCTGTATTGATCTCTTGAGATTGACAGCTGAGAAGGACATACCATCTTCCAGTATTCTGCTATTTTAGATAGAATTAATGTTAACTCCCAATTGTACTCCAATGACTAATATTCTTCCTTATTTTAATTATTACTGTACTCTTGACCCCATTCCTGATGTTTTCAGGAGCATTCAGAAAACTTGTAAGAAACAACGATATTCGATATCAAACACTTCCAATGTTATTCAGAGATTGCTTCAGTATTTTAGCTATAGATAACACTGTGATGGCTGCTAATGCTTTATAAAGCATTATCTCTTGTGTTCTGGAGGTACGTGGCACTAGCATCTAGTTGAATTTTCATACTGAAAATGGAAGCTTACCTTTTTAATGACACTTGCCTTTCCACCCAAGAATGCTGTAATAAAACAATTATTATTTGCTCTATCTAGTGTTATATCTGCAAGTAAGTCCAGTGCTTTAAGCTTTCTAAATGAATTTTTTTTCCTGTGTATTTCATTATTTCAAGCATTTTTTCATGATTTAACTTCTTAAATAGAGTAACTTGAGGTAATAAGTTTCTAGATGGTAGATACGTGGAGTGCTTTGGCCTTAGTGAAAAAGCGATACAGAATATACTTCCAAGAACTCCAGAACACAGTTTTAGGAATGACAATTGGAAAGTATTGTGTATATGGAATTTTTCGCTATAAATCTTTAAGTGACTTAAATATGACTACTTAGATTACATTTCAGTTGCTTCTTAATCAAACTGTTTTTTTCTAGCAATTGAATCTACAGCAAACTGCATGCCTCTAAAGGGTTTTAAGAAGTTGAATACCTTTCTATTGACTTGAAAAGTCAGAGTTTACATTTTTTCATTTGTTAGTGCTTGAGTTTGTTTCCTCCATAATAAATCACAGGGTAAACCTTGGCAAATTGCTAAAAATATTCCAAGTGGCCAAAAATCACAATGAAGCATTTACTAGTTCCAATGTATACAGCGTGATACACCATCAACAGAGACTTGAGCACTGGCACCGGCTGCGAGTCTGCTCCCGCTGGAATGGGAGGCAGTCCTGCCGCCGCGCTCCCTGGCCCTGGGACCAGGCGCCAGAGGGATTTTTCGGTGGGTTTTGCGCAGGTGGAAAGGTTTGCAGGCACTAGGGACTGGTGCTGGCAGAAGTGCTTAGCATTTTCGGATCCGGTTAGAGCCAACTGAGGCTTATAAGTTCTCTCGAACTTGGACATTTAATGTTCTTTGACTAAGGAAAGATGCACCATGTGAGTCAGTGCAGGTGAGGACAGTGGAATAGGCAGTGGGAGAGAGCTCTGTCTGACCTGCAGTATGAGTGCAGGTGCTCTCAGTGAGTAAGAGCTCAGCCTTGCTGTTGGTTTCAGCTAGATTTCCGATCTCTTGGAGAATCGCTTTGTTCCTGATCATCAGACAGCTCTGTTTCTTAAGTAGCTGCTGTTCAGAATCTTCTCAATAAGTGACAGAAGGGAGGAGGTCCGTAAAAGGGATGACAATCTAGACAGTTCACTGAGCAAGCTGAAAAATACTCTGTTACATAAAACAACTTCTGTTGAAACTACGGACAAAAGGGTCTGAATATTTTTCCATTCAGTATGAATTTTTATTTTTTTAGTAATTGCATAGGTGGAGAACTGGGTAGCTATGTATTGTCTTGCAAAAGTGATGTTGCACAATTCCTTCTGTGATATATTACAAAGACACCGAGAAGTCTGCCTTCAAGTAAACTAGTGATGCAGAGTGACAGCAGGCACTGTAAATAGTCTTCTCAAAAGTTCCTGAAAACAACCAACATCCTTACCTTCCAAGCAAACCAATCCCATTTTTTAAGTCCGAACCGTATGCTACTGGAATGGATGAGTATTAGTTAATATTAAAGTATGGAAAAAATATTGCAGCAGTGGTCCTGCTGAGTCCTACTAAAAACAACTTCCTTGTTCACAGAATTGGACAAAATGCTAAGACAGTCCATGTTCCAAAGTGTTTTGATAGGGATTGCTTGATATTTTCAAAACAAAGAAGTCAGGACTCAAATTAAAAATTGGCTAATTTTTATGATTGCAAGATTAGGAGAAAACACTTCTCATCCTGGTTGTTCCCCGTTAGAGGATTCCTTGCCATTTTGCTGATAGCATCCATCTAGAGACAGAAAATAGGACTAAACAGAGCCCCGTCTGGCAATTCCTGCTTTCTGTGACACTCAGCTTTACTTTCTGAACAAATCCCCCTACCACTTTCCCCAAAGCTCATTAAGTGAGACTGGAGAATTAACTTTTTAGCCAGCTGCTGAACTTTTCATATTTATAAACACTTGAGTCTTTTGCTTATCTAAGAGAAAATGTGTATAGTTTGGAGATGTGCACTTCCCTGCCAATGTGTAATGAGTGGTTCTACACTTCGTAGAAAAAAAAAGCCTGAAGTTTCCTGTCACAGCTGAGTGTCGATGCCAAGGGCAAAGGTTTCTTGCCTTGCTAATCTACGTCTTAACTCATGCACTTAATGTGAAGGTGCCACACGCAAACAGGCAGGGAAGAAGCTAGCTGCAATGAAAAGCTTCTGCACTGCTGTGAATGTTAGGTTTTAAAAGCCTTTTTAATGTAATATTTGAGGTTATGATATAAGCCAGGAGGGCCAAAGTAAAACCCTCAAAGTAAATGAGTCCTGTCGTTGCTGCCTCATGAAGAGAGGTTTGTACGAGGATAACACGAGTCCCAAAGGAATATTGGGGGATGGGTTGAGAAGGTGCAGGGGAGTCTGCACCATTTGTTTTAGCCTAATCTTTATTTCTGGAACTGTTTAGATGGCATCTAGAATATGGGTCCTGTCTGGAAACACAGGCCAGTCTTAGTGGATTGTCTCTTCAGTTTTCACACACTTGAGTTGAGAAAATACGCTACCCTCCTCCCCAGTTTTACACCAAAGGTGCAGTGTTCAGAGCAGCTGGAAAAGTTGTAGCACAGAGAAACACCATCCTAACCCATCCTGCTTCTGCCTAGGTGCTGCGGGTGCTGTGGCCTGTGAGTGCTCCCAGCGTTCTGGCCTCCAGCTGAGCGGACCGTGCCGGGGACGCAGGGGGTGAGTGGACAAGGCTGGAGCCGTGGCTTCCTGGAGGGTTTTTTCTTCTTTTGTGTGTCTTGGCTAATACTAAATGATTACTACAAGCCTATTCCATGGCATCAGCGTTGAGGGGATCATAGCTCTGTTGCCTTGAGGAAGAGATACAGAGTGGGTTTTTTGTTCATACCTTGAGCCTGTAAAAGGACGTTGGTTTGGAAATTGAGCGAATTTTTTGTTGTTGTTGTGTTCTGTTTCTTCCAGTGCTTTGGGAATCTTCTTTCACCCTTCAGCTTCATTATGGAAAACATCGAGGTCCTCCTGCTATCCGGTCTCCGGCATCAGCCAACTCTAGTGTGACTGGAGTGTGCTGCTGCGATGGTTCGATTTCGTTGTTCTCACGAGTCTCACCCCCAGTGGTTTGCTGACCCCAGGACATGTGGGGCAAGGAAGAAAGCTGTGCTATTCAAACTGGTGTCTTTGACAGGCTTCCATATCGGTAATGGTGCTTAATGTATGAATTTCTTCTTTGGCCTTAGTCTGTAATCATCTGAGAAAATAGTTTTTGTTGAGCAATACCTTATTGCTCTCTTAAGCACTTGTACAACTGGAAGCTAGTACTTCCTCTGTAAGAAAGGAGAGGACACAAACTGAGCAGATGTTTGGGGTATTGACACTTCCTTCTCAGCTGCAGATACACCAGATAGTTGGCTTAGATTTAATTTTATAAGCCTTTTTCAAAATATTTGTTAACAGCAAAGTATGGTTCTGCTTCTTTATTAAAAGATTGCTTCTTAACACATTGAATTTGTTGACTTCTTAAGCGTCTGTTTAATATAGATTACAGTGTGCAATGATTTGTTTCTTCTGTATCCTGTAAGCTTGCATTATGCAAGGAAATTGTAGTATAAACTCCTCTATTTCATATTGTTACTTTAGATTTAATTGTGCATCTTTTGTCTTTCCAACTGCTTTGCCTTGAAGAACAGGATGGTTTCTGAAACTGCCAAAAGTGGTTGTGATATCTGCGTGGGAGTCTTTTGGGGAGACCTGAATTTTCAAGTGTTAGTCCCAAAGTATTGTTGTTGATAGCAAGACTTGAAGAGAACTGAGATGTGGAGCACTCTTGAAAGGAATTGCTTCATATACAGACCAGCCACAAGGGTTTGTTTACTGCAAAGGTGAAAAGATGGCTGTGGCAGCCAAGTGGTTTGAGGTAATTGGTGTGACTTCCATTTCCACTCTCCCCCACTAGAGAAAATGTCTACTTTTTCACATTTGGGTCTGCTGCTTGGTATTGAGGAAGCAGAGTCATGTTAGCCAAGGCTTCTTAAAAGTAGAAATGATAAAAATAGCACAGGCTTGGGGATAAATGCCAATTCTGAGCACATGAGAAGTTGTACATCATCTTACATTTTACCGATAAACACATATACTTACCTATAACAACTAGAGATTTTACATGTTTAATCTTCACTGATCTTTGTGAAGGATTGATGTAAGCCGTGACGTTGGTGGCTTCTTTCAAAGGTGGTGTAAATTATTCTAGTGTCTGAATCTGGGATGGAAGAAGCTTGCTGTAGTCTACTCTATCCTCTGAAATAATCCCTCAATCTATCAATGACAGGTCAATTTGAATTGATTTACAATCTGTCTTGACGCAGAAGACTGGTGGTGTCCCCCCCCCCCTCCAAATCCTCCTTTACCTTGTAAACAAAGTACTATGAAGCAGTCACCTATGCATCTCATATCGTGTAGCTTATTTGTGACTCTGGCTGAGAGGAAACACGCGTGTTCAGGTAAAAATGCCAGCGTTACTCTCTACTGTATATTTCTATTGACTGGGCTTTAATCCAAGTTAAATACTTGAATTCATTGAGGAGTGAAGAGGAGAGCCCTATGGAAAGGACCTACCAAATTTTTTTGAGTTGCCTAACTACTAGTAGGTAATTTTCTCAACTTTCTTTCCAGTTGAATGTATGCCATTGGGGCTGTTTCTCACTCTGGAATCATTGTGGTGATTAATAGCTGTGCTGCGTTCATGTAATTTCACTTCTTGGTCCGCAGGGGCCCATAAGGTAACCAACCTAATGCTTTTTAAAGTTGAACATTTTCCAGCATTTGTGTGGGGTTATAAATGAAGCACTGCCTCCCATGTATCATCCCAAGAGCTGCTTTCTTTCACTGTCCTCCCCTGACATAACAGTAACAGAAAGGGGATGGGCTTATGCTGAAAGTATAGCTGGCAACAGGCTATGTAATGAAAATCTTCCTGTCTCTCCAGAAGTGCCAGTAATTCTTGAGGAAGGAGGAACTCTGTGTATGATTTCCTAGCAGGATTGTTCATGCTTTATAGGAACATTCATTTGCCACTTAAGAGCAGGAACTTACCACCTGATCCATACCATAGTAATACCGTATCAGTCCACATGCAATTAAGGGGGGTGGGTGTGTGTATATATACTAAAAAAAAATTACAATTATGACTCAGGACAGATTGATTGTTGCCATTTCCCTGAAACATGCACTAGGGTGATGTATAGCCATTGGGATGGCAAGAGCCTTTCCATGAGGCTGTATGTGATGTTAGTAGACTTTTCCAATTTTCATTCAGAGCAGCCAGTGAGAGTCAAGGAACTTGAAAATCAGCATTTATTTATATACCTGATGCTAATAGGTGTATTTGTAAAACAGGGTAATTATAGTCTCTTTGATTCATTTGGGCAGGATTTGAGTTTGGAGTGGGTTTGGTTGGCTGGGGTTGGGTTTTTTTGTCGCTCGCAGTGTCTCACCATGTCACGACAGATTAGTTTTTGACCAGAATGGCCAGGAAGAGGAACGCTTCATTTCTTCCTGCCACCCTCTTTCTTTTCCAGAAGTAATCTCCGAAAGAAGGACAAGGAGGGAAGAAGGAAGCGTTATCACAGATAGTAAAGCTATTGTTTGTGAGGCAATTAGGCAGCTAAATTCCGTGTGAATTTGCCCTGTCTTTTAATGAAAAGTGTCTAAAGATCTTTGTGGATCAGGACTTCTATCGCATGTGCATCTGGAGAGCTCACACAAGCATGATGTGTTATCTCGTTATTGAGACAACTTTCTAATGTTGGCTGACTTTAAATGAAGTATTTGGAAGTTAATACCCAAATGTTATTGGCTATTTGATGTCATTTAGACACACTAATCCTTTGAGCTTGACAAATGTCCATCAGCTGTACTATTTCCATATACCTGCTTTATCTGAGGAATTAATCTGTGTGGAAGAGTGACTGCCATGCCTTCAGTCTGTAACTGGCCCCGTTGTACGAGGAGGAGCATTTCAATCCGGCGTGTCGTGGGTGCTCCCCAGGGAAGGATGCAAGAGCAAGCCAAGCGTGTGCGTCTCCAGAGCACTCTCCAGCCACGGGAGTTGCCAGGTTGTCTCTTCCAGAGGTGGTGACTGCACTGAACAGCTTTCAAGGGGTAAAACTTGCCACGCGCTAGTGGCACTATTACAACGATAAAACTCTTAAAGCAGCAGTGAGGCAGTTTAGACTAATAAATATTTCTGGGTAACAGGGTCTGCTTGAGGCAACTCCAGTTCATGTGGGCTTATAAACCACATCAGAATTATCCTCTAGGGAATGATCCCTCTTGCAGGTATTTACCATGCTGTGAGCCCTTCGTTCTTTGAAACTGGGGGTAGATGCATACGTTGGTAGCTTTCATGCATGTATATACGTGGCCACAGGACTTGTCACGCTGTCAGAAGCCCTGGTCACTGAGGTTATGTTGACAAATTCATAGTGGAGATGGTCACCTCTTAGCCCTGGCTGCTGCACTGGAGTGGTTCTCGGTCCGGCTTTGTCGCAGACCGGTTCCCTTCCCACATCTCCTCCGCTATGGGCCAGGGTTGTTTATTCCCTGCTCCTCGTCCTGGAATTGTTGTGAGGGTGCCAAGGCTCGTAGATCCATGACTCTGAGCAAGGCAGGGTTTAAAGGTCATAGTCAAGACCATTAATAACAAGGTGCAAACGGCTGGTTTATATGTAACGTGAAGCTTTTTACTTATTTCATTTTTGCACTTTGGGGGCTCTGTTTGCTTATGGAGCTCTTGGTGTCTGGTACCTATTTAGGCTGAGAGCAGGCAATTGGGTTCCTTCAGGCCTTCAGAGGAATGCAGAAAATTGTTCTCTGGTGTTGTAATTCTGCTGGGATAACTGGAGCTTATTTGTCTCACTGCTTATTAAATGCATACTTGTCTTGAGGTCCTCTTTTTTTTCTGAGAAACATTGGGTGAATCCCAAGGACCACAAGTGAGAGGAAGATTCCAGGGGGAGGGGGAAGAGTGGAGTGCCTGCACCTCTACAAACTGCATCATCCGCCTCCAGTGCCAGCAGGATGAAGAGGTTAAATATGAGAGCAAACTCCCCGAGAGGAAAGGAGATGTACGTACGGGGCTCGTACAGACATAAATTAATGTTGCCCTTCCCCCTGCCCAGAGATGACACACTGAGGGGAGACGCACCTCCCAAACTACTAATATATGGGGTGTGGGGTTGGGAGCCGCGTGCGGCTGTGCTGAGATTTCAGAATGGGACCAGCTGTGGAGGTAGGGAGCAGATGTGCACTGATGCTGTACTCTTGGCAGAGGACAGTACTGGTGGCAAGGGCAGAGAAAGCAGATGGCATTCATCCTCTTCCAGCCTCTGAGTAGTACCCGGCCTGCCCTGGTTTGCTGTTAAAAAGGACAGACTTGCTCTTTTCTCTCTTCTGTGGTTAAGGCTGGATGGCTGCGTAGGTGACGTGCGAGCTATTCTGATCTTCTGCTTATGGGTCAAAAATCTCCTCTAAACGTCGGGTCATATTGACAGTAGCAATCATAACGGGCTTCTGTGTTCAGTCTTCTGTGGTCTGAATTTACCCAACTTTCAATAAAGGTGCGTAGAGAGGAGAGGCAGCTTCAGTTTCCAGCTCTGCCTGTAGCCCCCTGGCTCCCTCCTCCCTTTCTCGAGCCTCCTAAGCGGGGCGTGCTCTGCATGCCCCAGCCCTTAGCACTGTAGGAAGAAGACGGTGATCAGGGATGCTGCTCATGTGCTTGGAATTTTCCTCATTTCCAGCTCCGATCGTTGTATTGTGCTTTTTGGTAGGCCCTTCGGTGAGTCTGGTCATTGGGGAAAGCTAGATAACACACCCACACATTGCATCAGTAAGGGTGCATCCACGAAGATGAGTATGTTTCTCCGTTGGGGATCTTCTTGCTTTGGTGATTTCTGGCCAGTGACATTTTCCTTTTACTCTGGATGCATTGCATTGTACAATCATACCATGGCCTCATCAGCTTGGACCCTTCTCTTAAGAACCTCTTGATTTCTTTTCTAATTTGGCTGTAGGCTATCATCAGTTATAAAACAGTGTGACACAGTATGTGACTATTGCATTCTCCTGCATTGAGTCATCAGCTGAGATTCCAGAGCAGTAACCCCCCTGCTGCTAGCTGGAGCAGCCCTCCGTGACTCGCCTTCAGTAATAAGGGATGTGAAAGCTCCCACACAGAACTTGACAGGTTATGCAAATGTTAGTCAAAATGCCCCAGTAAATCTGCCCGAGAGCTGGACCTGTTACAGCAGATGACCCCCCAGGGCATGCTGTGGCTGGCACAGGTACACGAGCAAAGCCGCCTGTGTAAGTTATGAACGTGGTGGTGAACAGAAAGGGCCCAAGGCAGCCACAAGGAGGTTTCTAGGACTGGCGTGTAGCTGAGCAGTGCATGCACTCTGCATTGCTGGGGGTCAAAACCTTCATCGACCTTATCACTACATCCATCCAGAAAAACAGTGGTGTCACCTGGGCTCAGGTGCGCTCTCACTCGCACGTGGTTTAGTGGAGAGCACACCCTGAGTTTGTGTGGATCCCGTGTTTCCAATGCCTTCTACCTCCTCCTGTGAGTCCTGTCTAGCTTCTTCAGAGAAGGTAATGTTTTCAGAAGCTCATTAAACAATTAATTACGCTCCTTGTCCTCAAGTTCAGACATGCTTTTGACTGGAGGATAATTGGAAGATGATCTTGCATAAAAGGCTCCCTGCGCATTTTAGGCAGATTACTTAAGAGGGGCTTGTGAGAGGAACCGAGTGTTCCCTGACGAGACTGCAGCCTTCATAAACATTTATAGATGGAAAACATCTGCTTGCTGAGGATGAGTGTGCTGAAGGGGAGCTTTGGTAGGGCTCATCTGTGAGAAGACATAGACCAGTCTGAATTTCCTTCAGCCTGCAATGGGACATCTTCTTGCACAAGCACTGGGAGTTAGCTCTAGCTAACCAGTGTATTTCCGATTCCCAGGCTTTGTGCTTTTGCTAATTGCTTGTTAATAAACAAGAAGCGAGCGTAGTCTTCCACAGCCCTTTGCAGGAGAAAGGCTCCCCTCTTCGGTTGGGTAGACTGAAGCTTGTTGGGCTGTCTCCATGACTGTTCCTCCAGGTGCTTCGGTCATACTGGTACCTGCTTCCAAGTATTTTTACTCCTCTGATTTACTGCTGTGCTGTGACAGGGGAAGGCGGCTGCGCCGGGAATCCCACCGTGCCAGCGGACCCGGCAGGGTTATGGAGGGTTGCCTTCTCGGGTACGGTTATTCTATGAAGTGCTGAAGGCATCCAGTTTTAGTATCTCGGTGATGAGACGGGAAGAAGGGAAGCCAATAAACCCAAGACAACCTGTCCTCGGGAGCTTTCTCCTTTGTTTTAAAATGTTGAACATCTGCATTCAGAGGGAAGATGTATTTTGGCAGCAGCCATTGATGAAGGTGTCATTCATCAGGTAGGCCTACAGATCTGCTACGGAGCCGTATTTCTGCTGGAAGACACCTCCCAGGGGTCCTCTGGAGAGGAAGAAATGTTTATTGACGGCCGACCCCGGGTCCCCAGGCACTGGGTCCCTCCCAGCCCACAGAGCGTGTCCCCCCCTGGGAGCAGGAGGGAGGGAGGCTTGGATTCATTGCTGAGGGGGCAGCGTTTTTTTTTAAAGTCTGTCGTAAATTGATGGTAGGTGGAGCAGTAATGAAGATAAATGAGGGAGCTCTTCCCGGTAGATTAGGCTGCGTGCTGACGGATGCTGTGCTACGGCAGGCTTGAAATGCCTTTGGCCTGGCTCAGACCTCCCGCTCACCTGCCAGCATTCCTCGGCACAGCCGAGACGGAGCAAATCTTTGGGGAAATTGCCTCTCCTTGAAATTCAGAGGGCTTTGAAAGGCCTGGGGTGAGACCTGCGAGCCTCCCAGGTAAACACCAGCTTGAGTGCAAGTTCTGCAAGAGCAGAGAGGGCGAAAGCCGCTGCTCAGCCCTCTCGTGCTGTCAGTATGGGATTCAAAAGGGAGACGGTTTAATTCTGTAAGAAATGGGCTAGGGAGTGGGGAGGTGGGATTCCTCTAACTGTTTTAAAAGCTCTGTTAAAATGTCACCTTTTTGCTTGTCCGTGGCTCTGCAGCAGCTCTGCTGAAGGTCCTTTTTCTGCATGAGCAATCGCGGTGGTCTGGCACAGAGTAAGGTGCTCTAATCTGGCCCATGGCAGACTCTAAATACTTTGAGCCATCCATCAAAGCAGTTTTCAAAGTGGTTTTCTCTCACCACTTAAACTAGTATTTCCTAGGGCCATTGGGTAAAATCCCCGTTCAGATACGCTCTTCGTGCAGTAGCCGATGGGTGGCTTAGGACCAGAATAATCTTCTTTGCCTTAATCCCATCCTGCTACTTTGACCTTCCTTCAGATATCGCCGTTGTAGCCTGCTCGGCTCCCTCTGCCCACACATGTCGCTGGTGCCGGGAGAAAACCCCGACTCCTCGGAGAGCTTCGACAGCCCCTCTAGCAGCAACAGCAGTGTGAAAGCAGACCCCAGCTAAAAACATTGATAGGTGAATGGTACTGTTGACGTGTCCTTTCCCGTTGTTGATGTAAGCTTATAACTTTCATGAAAACTTGCTTTGAGTGTGTGAAACATCCTTACCTGCCCATCAGCATGATGATGATCAACATTAGGAAAACTAACAACATTTTTCCTGGGTCAGGGAGAAAGCACAGCCTGCCCTGGGGGCAACAGGCAGCCGAGCTCTGGGAGGGAAGTGTAGAAGCACCCCTATCAGCTTCAGCATTGATTAAGATCATTGCAATGATTAAGATAAATTTTTTTTTAATTTTTTTTTTTTTTACCTGGGTCAATTTAGTTTGCAGATTCAACGGTCTTACTTGTACATTAAGTCTGTTTGTGTGGATTGGTACCTTTTGACCAAACTCGAGCAGGTATCTGTACACTAAATAAAGCATCTTTGTAATCACTGCTTGCCCAAGTAGGGGGAAGAAAAGTACTGAGGAAACGTCCAGAGATGAGAGGGGTTGATCTCTGTAACCTATCTACTGGCGGCTCTGCAGCTGCCTGCCCCTCCTCTCGTCAGCTTCAGTTTTAGTTGGTAATTTAAGTTTTGGGTGTTTGGTTTTGGGTTTTTTTGGGGGAGTTTTTGGGGGTTTTTTACAGAAAAGATTTGGAAGCTAATCTAGCATCTCCTGCTCGACCCAGCGCTATGTCCTTAGATGTCCTGGGGTGTGCTGCTGCTTATGAAGGATTCCCGTGGGGCTTTGCACGCTGGATGCCATGGCCCGGCTTTGTGGGAAACAACAGGTAACTCCCGTTAGGACCACGGGAGCTGCAAGCAAGCAGGTAGAAGAAACGCTGTGGGCCGATTCCCGCTCTGGGGGGAGCGCCCAGCTGGGTGCGTAGGAATTCGAAAAGCAAAGAACATCATTTTCTGATACAGGTTTATAATGAATTTTGACTTAAAACAGTAAGCAGTATACACAACATACAAGTGAGTTTTACAGAGACGCTGTTGTATCTGTTGACTTCAGAACCTACCAGTAAGTTCACAGATTTTGTTTGCTTTCTCTAGCCCTCTGTGCCTGCCAGCATCTAGGGGTGGCCCTTGTCTTTGTGCAGTCTTTCAGGTTTTTCTTCCAAATTGCAGCTCCGCTTGTCACCTTCGCTGGGGAGACGGGGAGAAGCCTCGTGCAGAGGTTGCTCTTGCTCAGTGGGGTGAGCAGTGCGGCCGGGGGCAGCGTGCCAGGTCTGCTCAAGGGAAACGCAGGGATCACGGAACTGTCTTAGGGATTCGCAGCACCCTTCCTCTGGCCTTGCAAAACGGTAAAAGCAAGAATGCTTTCTGCAAGAGTGGATTATTCTGAACTAGTGTTTTTCACTGGTGAAACTTCACTGCAACGTAAATTCTCTGGGGAGGTGCAGGTTTCCTTGGGCGTTGCATCCAGATGATCGGTCCTCCAAGTCCGTCTCGGTTGCATCGTCCCTTTGCAAAGAGAACAACGGGCAACGGCAGTTTCACAGTTTAAGCAAGGATTGCAGACTCCTCCTAGGTAGGGGATTAGTTTTGCTGAGCAAATAGAGGGGTCCACAGTACCTCCTGGGAAATGTAGTCCTTTCTTTAGTGCTTTGCAGAATTAATTAAATAAAAGCCATGCAGTCGAACTACAGCTCCCAGAATGTCATGGCCCTCAGGGCACAGGGTTTTAAAAAATTGCAAGGGCGGGTGGCAGTGGATCCTTCCCTCTGCGTTCCCGTCTCCTCAGGTCTGGTCCAACCACTCGGCCCGTTTCGGTGCTTTACACGTGTGCACGTCCACCGTGTCCTCGCACTCCTTGCAGCGCACAGCGCAGCACCAGTGGAACTTGCACTCGCATTTGGTGACGCGAGTGACGCGCGTGGTGTCGTACCCCCTCCCGCAGCACATCACCTCGCAGCCGTCTGTCCCGCGGGACATCTTGTTGCACACGCGACCGGCTGTCCCCAAGGAGCCTGGAGAAGGAAGCGAGAGCGGGTCAGGGTGTTCCTCCTCCATCTTGGTCAAATGCTTCCTCCACCCCCCCCCACACGCCCCGAAGTTGCTGGCAGTGGTAAGATTGAGTATCTACCATCTGCAATAGAGACCTCGGACATGACTGCCTCAGCAGCGGTGAAATCTCGCTGTTTCTGTCACAGCACGTGCCACAGCGTGGTCTCCCGACGGCTGGACGCAGGCTGCGGGGAAGAGGTTGCGGAGCCTGTGCTTGCTTTGGTAAAGGCATGGGTTGCGGTGTGGCTAACGAGCCTGGCCAGGGATGATGCAGCTTCGGTGACCTGCCTGGTCCCTTCCCCACACCCGCTGCTGGAGCCCGCACCCACAAGAGCAGGGGGGGGACGGGGCTGGTCTCTGTGCGGTCCCTCTGTGCCCAGGGCGGCCCTGGAGCAGAGTACGCCCGCTGAGCCAGGCTTTGCAGCTGGCAAAGCTAGAAATACCCCCTCTACTTGGGCTAAGGGCTCACTGAAGGGCAGCGGGAGCACGTGTTGCCTTCCCTACCGAGCCCCCGTGGCTACTGCGAACCCCCGGCCCAGGGATGCTCCAGGCTGGGAAACCACTGATCTTCTCTGCAGGAGCCGAGCAGCCCTGATGCTGCCTTCCCTGCTCTCATCCCAGCATCGGAACGTGTTCAGAGGAGAAGCCGGCAGCACTAAACGGGCTCTTTATTGCCTGTTTAAGGGAGCTTTGCTCTGCAAGAGAAAGGCTCTAAGGAAACACAGCGCTACGTTCGTTACAAGAGGCCTTGATGGGTTTGGATCTTTGGTGTAAAGCCTGGGGATTTTGGACAAACCCAGTCCTGTCCACGCAGGTGTGAGGTGCTGTGGGGACCCGGTGCTCCAGCGAGCACTGACAGCCGCTGGGGGCCTGGGTGACCCCCCCGCAGCGCAACCCCCGACCGGGGACTGGGGTTTGGTGGGGGAGCTGATGTCCAAAAGCAGCCCTGCCAGGCTGGGCTAGTTGGGAGCTGCTGGCCTGTCAGGAGGGGAGGAAGAGCTGCTTTTGGACAACGACTGGAGTTTTGGTTTTTACCTGCCGACTTGTCCATCACGCAGTAATCGGGTGAGTTCTCAAAATACACCAGATCTGTTTTTGTGGGCTTCCTGAAGTTCTTGTTGGCCACCATGAAGCCAGTGCCATCCTGGTTCATCGTCACCTGGATGGCCCCGTTGTATTTCTTCCTTAGGTAATCCCCCGTTTTTCGAAAATCTGACATTGCCAGCCAACAAGTCCTTAGTGTGCAGGAGCCGCTGACCCCATGGCATTTGCACTCCAGTTTCAGGAAACGCTTCACAGCCTGCGGGAAGAGGGATGTCGTGAGGACCGGCTGTCACCCTGGGCATCAGACGTTGCGCCTGGGTCTACTTGACCCTGGTGCAGCTTATCAGCCCTCGCCTGAGCGGGACGGGGCTCCTAACGAGGGAGGGGTGCTGCGTACAGAGGATGCATTCCCACGGTTGCTGATGCCAGCATTGGCGAGGACGCATGCTGGGGGCAAAGATAAGCAGGGTCCTGCCATCCCCACAGGGCAGTTCCCTGGGCAGAGCTTGCAGGGGGGCATTGGGAAGGCAGGGCAGTGTCCTGCCCCCGTTGGCAGCAGGACTTGCCCTCCATGGCCACCCAGGGTTCTGCTCCTATGCCTGAGCTGCTCCAGCTGCCCGTTCCCCTGCCGGGAGGTCCCGGTGGGACGGCTGGCCGGGCACAGGGCTCAGCTGCAGGGGCTGCACTCACCATCCTCCCACAGCGGTTGTTGTGCAGGTTCATCAGCGCCCGGGCATCCTTCACTTTCTTCTCCTTGGCATCCACAAAGGCTTTGGCAAACCGGATCCCATAGTTGATGTTGTCGCTGCAGCCGCCCCAGTCGAACTCCCCGCGCTCGTCCTTGGAGCGGCCCCTCTTGAGCGGGTCGCAGCTGCAGGCCTTCAGGTCCCCTTGGCTGCAGGCCCGTGTGATGGCATAGACCACTCCAGCCGAGGAGATGGCGTAGACGAAGGCAGCCTCCCTGCTGCCTGCCGCAGGAAAAGAAATGGCGACAGGGAGTGAGCGTGCCGGGCGCCCGCAGCCCACCAAGGAGCAGGGCACCACGCGGCAGCACTTGCGCAGCAGGGGGTGAGACCATCCCGCACGCAGGGCAGCCAAGACCAACCATCTCTGCTGGCCACCGAGTCCAGCCTCCGCTTCCCGGGCACCTTTCAGACTAAGGGGAATTTCATGTTGAGCCTCAGGGCTCAGCAGCTCGGGGTGCTGGGCTGCTCTCGGGGCTGCCTGCCCGGTCCCCCTCGCTGACCTGCGGCTCAGGGGCCGTGTGGGTGCCCATCGGTGCCGAGACTGCAGGACCAGCCAGCACCCTTCGGCCGGGGCTGCCTCCCTCCCGGGGCGACGCTGAGCGCGGGAGCTGGTGGCAGCTCCTGCCGGGCTCGGCTTTCCCCGTGCAGCACAGCGTGCTGCCCGCTATTTTATGTCTCTGGTTCGAGTTCGCAGCTGTTTTTATAATGCTGTAAAAGAAGCTGCAAATCAAAACCATGTTCGTCTTGATTTTGAGAGCCTTTGAAAGCAACTTCAAAGGCAGCAGAGCTCTCTTTGGGCCTCGCAGGATGGGGCTGTGGCGAGGAGCTTTCATCATTCCCCATCCTTTGCCAGGAGGATGCGGGTGGGAGTGAAGGTGCCGTCGCAGGGATGGAGAGGCCGAGGCCGGGCAGGCTGCAGCATGGCAGGGCGAGCGCTGCATCCTGGCACTTACAGCCCCCTTCCCTCCAGCCAGCTCCTCTCCGGGGGTCTGGTTTGCAGGCACTGCTGCTTGTCCGCCCCGCCGGGCAGCTGCCCCATCCCCCCGCCAGCTGGGAGCGAGCCCCCCGCTCCCCTGCTCCCATATGTCCTCCATATGAGCGGCTCCTGGCGAGTAGAAAGGCTTCTTCCCAGCCACCTTTGATTTGGAGGCCGCGTGGCTGGATGCGCCCCGGCACGTCACGGGGCATAGCAGCATCTGTCCCGCAGCACTGCTGCCTGCACCGGGACTCGCGCCAGCTCCCGGGGTCCGCTCGCTGCCGGAGCCCTCCCGGGGGTGGCCGGAGCCCACGATGCTGCTCCTGCTCTGGAACCACCCCTGTCCTCATTCTGCCTTTCCTCCTCACTCCTTGGGTAAATCCCTGCTTGTGTCCTATCCGTCCCTCACCTGGAGTGGGAAGGTCCCTCCCGGGCAGGGTCTGTGCCCAGCCGTTCGTGCAGGGCTGGCGTCTGCCCCGTAGCTGTCGTCCTCCTCCACCTTGGAGCCCGAAGCGAGGACTGGAGCCGCAGCTCTGCCTTGCCTCCCTTGCCATGCAAGGGAACAGCCAGTTCCCACGTGAACTGCTGAGTCCTGGCCAACCCTGCTCTCCAAATATTTATATATCCCATTACTGTTTACATATGAGCCTGTTCTCCGGAGGTGTCTCCTCCTTCCCCCTTCTCCCCCAGTGCTCCCCCTGCTCCATCTCATCTGGTGCAGCTATTCCAAACGCAGTGCTCTGTTCCCATTACTGCTTGATTAATTTACACAGAAAGGCAAAGCTCTCCTAAGGGAGTAATCCAAGCCACTGGGCACAGCAGCCCAGTCAGAGGAGAGACTCTCCCAGGGAGACAAGGCACGCAGCAGTGGGATGGGGATGGGGATGGGGATGGGGCAGAACCTACTTCGCAGCATGACCCGGCCGAAGACGGTGTGGTCCCGGTCCAGGGTGCTGCAGTTCCAGCGGTGGTGCCGGAACTGGTGCTGGCACTCCCGGATCCACTCCTTGGCTCCCTCCCCGACCGACTGCATGATGTCGGGGTACCTCTGGCACAGCTGCCGCTGCTTGTTCACCAGCCCGGGGATGTTATCGCAGATCACCCTCGCGCCCAGCGCCCCGATGTACCTGTGGGAGAGAACGGTGCCGCGTTACCACGAAGGTGCAAGGCTTCGGCTCCTGGGGTCCTCAACCTGCTGGGGGGGGGGGGTGTCTTATTGAAGCCCACCTTTCCCTCTGCTCTTTCTAGCCATGTCACAGCTGCTCTGGGCTCTGCGGAGGGCGTCCACCCACAGCGGCGTGCCCTCCTTGGGTATTATTTTTATTACTATTATTATTATTATTACTATTATTATTGTTACGCGAGCATCCCCTCGGCGTGGGGGAGCCAGGGGAGCCGCGGAGCATGCTGCTCGACTGCGGTGCGACCTGCCCGGTGCTGTGGGTCAGACAGGCAGGATGCAGGGACAGGGCACTGCTGAGCCATCGCTTTGTGTTTAACAAAATAATCCCGAGCCGCAGCAGCCTGGGGCAGGCAAAGCTCTGCTCTGTGCGAGCATCGCTGCGGCAGGGAGCGGGGGGCCCTGTGGAGCCCGTCTCCCTCAGGAGACAGCCAGCTATGGGTGCTGTAAGTCGTGGGGTGCGTGCCCCTGAGAGCTTGAGCTCTCTGTGAGCTCCTGGGGTGGCAGCGGAGGAACTTGCTGATGTGCAAAACCTCCCTCTCATCCTCTTCCCTACGTCCCAGCCCCGCTCTGCAGCCTGGCGCTGCTGAGCACAGCAGGATGGAGCCCAACTGAGACCAGCACAGCTGGCGCAGGCTCTGCAACGCCTCCTGCCCGGACGCTGGCTGGGACACACCGCGGGGACGAGGGTCCATGGCAAAGGCACCCGCGTGATACTCAGGTGGGGGAGAAAGAGGAGCAGGCTTCACCTCTTGTTGCTGCAGCGCTCGTTCGCGCTGTTTCCCCCTGGCTGTCTAGTCCGCTAGCGAACGTTTATGATCATGCCCTCAAGCTGGATAACCGGGAGATCTACGCTGTGTCTCCTGTCCTGCCTGTACCCTGCCTGTATCCCGGTCCCCTCCCTGCGGCGGCGGGGAGAGGAGGGTGGGAGCTGGGAGCAGAAAGACAATGCGCAGACAACAGTCTGGTAGAGCCTGGCTGAGCCCCACGGGCAGCTTTCCACGGACACGGGGGAGGGACCCCGAGCTCTGCACCCTCGCACCAGCCCGGAAAATGGCGGCAACATGGAATTTTCCATCCCGGTCAGCCCCTGCCTGCGCCGCCCGCTCACCCCAGCCAGGCAGCGGCTGCTTGTGCCGGAGAATGATGTTTGCCACAGAGCGCAGAGTTGTGATTCTGGCTGGAAGGGATGAGGTTTGGGTGGGATTCAAATTTTTCAACCCCCCCAGACTGGAAGTAAGAACCTCCCTTTAGTAATAAGAAGAAGCAATAAGCTTGGGCAATATTTCATTGCCTCTCTCTGGCCATGTTCTATCACTTCTATCAGCCCCAGAGAGCGAGCTCGCAGGCTCAGGAAAGCCCTGCAAGCACAGAAAGCAATGGGAACTGTTCTCTCTTTTAAAATATTTTGTTTAAATGCTGGCAGAAGCACAAGGTTATCTCAGGCTGGAGCTGAGGATAATAAACCCGGCTCCCCACGGCTTTGCAAGCCCCAACTCCGAGGGCCAGCGAGCATTACTTTCACAGGCTTGCTCATCAGACATTCATCCTGCAGCGGGGGGACAAGGGAGATGGCGGAAGCTGTTTAGGAAAGAAAAGCCAACAGGAGCTCATCGAGCAATGCCGACTGCAGGCGTTTCGTTGCCTCGCCTGGGCTGGGCTGCGAGAGCGGCTGGTTCCTTCCCGTGGTGAGCAGGGCGGAGGAACTTCCCACCCGCTGGACGCGGGCTCAGGTACCCTAGCCCTGGATTTGTTCTGCCCAGCCTGCCCGGTCCCAGCAAGGATGGGGAGCGCTGATGCGTCCCTGCCTGCCCTGCCCAGAGCGGGGACAAGGCTGCTGGGAGGCAGCGGTGTTGCTGGATGGAGGTTCCAGCAGTAGCCAAAGCTCCTCTTCACTGGAGGAAGGAGATGGTGGGAAAGCTGGACAAGGCAAAACGTTCTTCGATGGGCCACCTCACCAGGGACCTCGCGGGGACCCCATGCCCTGAGCTGTGGCACCGGTCTTTGGCAGCGGCGGTGGGCAGTAAGCAGGGCTGGCTTTGGGGAGACACGCCGGCAGCTGACAGAGGAGCTGCCTCCAGGACGGGAGAGCCGGCGGATAAAGCACTGACTAACACCATCCCCGGGGAGACTGAGATCAAGGGAAACCCTCCAGACAAGATAAACACCAGGCACTCCCTTTTTCACACTGTGAGCTAATTACTTCTCGTTAATTCTCCTGCCAAATACCCAGATCAGAGCAAACATTATCAGCAGGAGAAAGTGGAAGGAGAAGCAGGGCCAAGGGCACCGACCGCCAAGGGAGCACCTCCCCGTGCAGGGTCCCAGGCCCCTGCCGGGGTCAGCGGCTGCATCTCCCTCTGCTTCGCGGCTGCAAACAAGCAGCGCATTTGCTGCGGTACCTACGGGCCTCCATCGGAAATCGTGTTCTGGAATCTGCCCCACGATCGCTGCGGCGTTGCAAAGTGGCATGGCACAACAAGGGGGGGGGGGGGGAAATTCCTCACGTGTCTTGGAAAAGCTGCAGTTACCTCGGCGAGACCGAGACGTTCCATTTCGTGAGAAATGCTCCAGTTGGGTTCAGTTACTCTGAAATGGAGCGAGACGGGGAACATCAGAAAATTCTGCCAAGCAGAATTTTGGGAGGGAAAAAAACCAAACATTTGTTTTGGAGTGATTAAAGCATCCCTTCCAACTTTGTTTCTAAAAGCCTATGACATTTAAAAAAACACTGAACTAGGAAAGACAATGGATGTTCTGAGAAGTCCCCAGCTGCCTTATCAGAACTTTGTTTTTAAAAAATGGAGTTGTGCTGGAAGTGGCAAATTTCTATGAAATCCAGTACTCTTGGGGAATCTGCAATTTTACATCAGGGGAAAAACCCCCAAGCCCTGAGTTCAGAAAAGTCTGCATGAGGGAACTGCTCTTGATGCTGGAGGTTGCTCAGGCCTGGACTTCTGCATGGTCAGGAGAGAGGCAGGAGCAGCCTGCGAGAGCGGGGCAGCCTGCAGCCAGAGGAGCTGGGAGGGAGGGAGGGTAATTAAGTGCAGATGGGGATAATGATCCCCCGCCCTGTCAAATGGGGTTCCATGGGATGCTGCCTCCTGTGGGGTCCTCACGTCGTGTCTGTAAAGCCCTTGCGTTGCCCTCTTCCTGAGGGCAGAGCTGTTTGCTCAGCTCAGGGGCTGGCACCGATCCCTCTGACGGCCTTTGGCTGCGTGACGCTGCCTCATTTACTTCTTGCAAATCAGCGGGCGATCGCAAGCTTGCCGTGTTTCCCGTTTGTTCCTAGAGTTCAGCTGCCAGGAGGTGGGTGTGAGCCGCAGTGCTGTGGGAAATGCTCTGCTACCGCGCGTGGCACTGGACCTCCACCTCCCGCCTTCCATTCCCCATTCCCTGCAAGGAGCAGCTTGTATAGCAGCAAAGACCAGAGACTTCACGTTACAGAGGCAAGTGCTTTCAGGGCCTGCGAGATAAAGCGTTCCTTGCTCCCTGCTAGCCTTTCTCCTCTCTGCAAGTCATCCGCTGCACGGACACATCCACCGGTGCCGCTGAAGTGAGCTCATTCTCAGCAGCCCGGGAGCGCCGGCCGTGCCGATGCATTGGGGGAACAGGAGACAACTGTCACATGTTGGCTCCCAGTTGTTTTTCTTGTTCTAAGAGTCTGCTGACTTCGACTCTTGTAAACAAGGAGAAACCTAAATTGCTTCTAAGATAAACATGCAAATCAGAGGCAGACGCATCTATTTACTTGGCAGCATGCGTTTTGTGCTAACCCCCTTCCATGGCTTGCCTCCGTGCTGTATGTGTCCTGCTCCTGCACTTCCCACGAGAGCCTGCCCGGCTTCCCGAAGGACTTGCAGACTCCTTGGGGTGCCCTCGCAGAACCGTGTGGCCCATGTCGTCTCCCTGCCCTCAGCTCAGACTGCTCCGGTGCAAGTCTCAACAGCTCAGAGCTTTCCTATCCACAGCGGCTCTCTTCCATGTACATGCAGTTCCCAGGGGGTTAGGAGGGGATCCCCGTAGTTCCACGTGGGCTGCCAGTTCCTGGGATCTGCTGCATTTTGTCCCAAGGATCAGATCCCAGTATGCCTCACTCCTTCTCCATCTTCACCACGCTGGAATCTTTTTCTGGATCAATAAACTGGGCTTCTGGCACCAACGTAGTACATGCAGCTTCCCAGTTGCTGAGCTCTTTAATAGGAAAGACTAAAAGACTCAGAAAAAGCACCGTACCCCAGGTGTATCCGTGGGGAGATCAAGAGCACGGCCAGAGTCTAAGGCACCGTAGCAAGAGGCAGATGGAAACTTCTGCCAGAGACAAGGGACCTCCCCAGCAGCCTGGGCCAGCCTGCCCCAAACACGTCAGAGTAAGCCTGGCCAGGTGAGCAACCCGGCTGTGCGGCTGCCCAGGGGTTTCTCCGGCTCCCAGGAGCACCAGGCTGCGTTTACGGGGGCTTGGGGGCTGCTCTGCAAAACCAGCGGGCAGAAAGAACCGTGACTTTGAAGATCAAAGTAGGAAGATGCTGCAAAGGGGAATTTAGTTTCCCTTTCATTATAAATAACCAGCCCCCTGCAAAATAGACCTGGGGCACCTCCAGATTTCTCTCTTTTTTTTTTTT
>VZTL01043775.1:14384-50741 GCA_013400535.1 Scopus umbretta | reverse complement strand
GAAAAGAAGAAAAGACGGCACTGCCTCCCTTCCACTAACTCACTTTACAGCCAGAGCCACTAGGTAGGGTGAGAGCAACAATTTGGATCTTCAAGACTGAGTCCTTTTATGCTGTGCATAGTTGAATGAGACTGACTTATTTACTAGGGTATTAAAAACAAGAATTTGAAATCCCTCAGCTCTTTCCAGTTGCGCTGTTATGACTTTCTATAACTGGAAGAAACTGCGGCTCACGTGCTTGTGCTCTCCCATCCCTTTCCCAACCTGGCCAGTTCTAGTCACCAGCCTAGGGAGTTGTGCTCTGTTTCAGTAGATTTTGTAAAAGGTACATCTTTTAGATCCTTCTTTCTTTGTGTAGGACTTTTCAGGTTTGTCTAATTCACAATTGAAATTAGACATTTATTCAAGCCAGGAAAGACTTAAGACATTGAAACAAAGTGTAACGTTACACAAAACAGCACAGCCCAAAGAGCTGGAGTCTGGGCCACCCTCTCAGAATATTGTATGGGCTAAGTCAGTAACCTCTACTGTCCAAGGTGGCAACTTGTACGTAAAATTAAACTTATTAGAAGGCTTAGCAGAGTTAGTTTATCTACAATAATTTTTCTACATGGATAGTGTTTCCAAAATGGTGATCAAAATTCATTCTGGTTGCTGCAATGTCCTACTACGTCAGCTCACTTCTTCTATATCCATGGTGATTGACTTGATATAGTTTATAATACACATAATTTTTGTGGCAGATTAGAAGCATCACGGGTCCATCTCTGGAGCCAAGCAGTGGTAAGAGTCAATAGGCACCTTTCCTAACATCAACAACAGATATATATAATTCAGCAACTCTCATTATTCAAATGCCAACTATTTACACTGCAGAATGTAAATTAATGGAACATTCTTCTGAAAGCTGCTCAGATCCATAGTAATATTCCAGTTCTGGAAGTTGCCCAAGCCTTGAACAAGAGTGAAATTCTTCAGGTTCAATATTATCTGAAATGCTACAGCCTGTTCACAGTGCAAAAGCTTTTTAGATGTTATTAAGTCACAGAGAAAAGTAGTAATTGCTTCAGCAAGGGAGAAATTTATAGGAAGCATTTGAGATGGGTTCCAAGTGGATCACACACATTCAGCTAGAACATATCTCTTGTCAGAAGAACAACAAGTATTTGAAAAAGCAAAGGATTTGCAAAGTGCTGGTGAAGTGTAGTATGACACACAAGTGTGAAGCATTTCAGCACTTAAGAAAATGACAGAGTCCTTACTGCACGGAGAATCTGGCTGCAGAAGCTCATTGCCAAAGCTTTTTTCTTTTCGTGAACCAAAAGAAAAGCAAATTAAAAATAATACAGTGCAGCTTGGTGAGGTGAACAATGCAGATTCTCATCATTCTAACACCCATTTATTCTGAAATCCCAGGTAAACCTGCTCTGACCTCCTGAGATGTGCACACTTCAGTTAAATAGGTTTGCTTTCTTCATATAATCTTAACAGGGCAGGTACAGATTCCTAGCATCAGCCAGGAGAATGCATCTGATAGACGCCATTCACCCGCAGATTGAATTTGGCCACTGAATGTGGAAAAACCTTCCACACAATGTCTCTCCAAAAAGCTGTTGTCTCTCTGTGGAGTCAAGAAGTTGAAAAACTACATTTCATCGCACGTAGGGCATCACTGTTTTCTCTCTGTTAAGTGGGCCAGAGTGTGAAAAACCATTGTCAGCTTTGTAAACAGAAAGCAAAGAGCCATTGTTATTGTAGTATTGACTTTCTGGGTGAAATTCCTCTCACCCGGATTTATGTGTCTGTTATGCAGTTGTTAATGTCAGAGCCACTCATTTGAATTCCTTTCTAGGGAGCTCTTGTCAATGTAGTTAATTCAATTTAGGGGGAAATTCATCCGCCCAGGTGCAACAGATAAATTGAGGGAAATGAGAGACGTAATACACTCAAGTAACCCCAGATTGTCTGATTTAGGACTTAGGAAATGAAAAGACAGAGCAGACATTGAAATTACCAATTCTTCTGTTTGAAAGGTGTAAAATGTCCACCATGCAAAGACCTCCTCTCCCAAAATGCATTGAGGGCAAACTGTAAAGAAGGGATTTAGAGATGCCCGATGGATGTGATCTGCTCTGCAAAGGTCTAAGGCGATGACTACAGAGGCTTTGCTAAGGGGAACCTGGATGTTCAATGAATGGATGGATCACCAGCACCCAAAGCTGTCATTGACCTTCTGGGACACAGCCACTCTGCTTCCTGTCAAATCAGTGAAGACAAAAATTAGTAACAAGCTCTTGTGAACAAAAACCTGTACTGTGGGAGGAAACACCAAGGAAATGATATGATGATGAAGAGGAAGATGCTACACAAAGTCATTTCAGTTCAAAGCTGGCGGAGGAAAGCAGCAACAATTATAGTTTTGCTTGAAATACACACCTGCATGCCTCATAGTATATCCAATATTCTTTTCTTAAGAATATATGTAGTTGTTCTTTGTTTATATTCTATATTAATATTGAAAACAAATTCTTGTAATAAGAATCTTTTAGTGACCACTGCATATGGAAGCCTTGAGTATTATAATATAAAAATATACTTATTACCAGAAAGGACATTGCTGTTGTTAAGAACATAATTACACTTACCACATTAACATTTAGCGAATGTTACCATTTATAAGTAAAATATAAATCCAGAATTTTTCAAAAAAGCAGAGAAAACATTTGCAATGTGGGTTCAGCAGAGAGTGAATTTGACCATGGTGCCAGTAAAGAGATATTAACTGGGATAGAACACCCACCAGATGATCATTAACACAGTAACTTTCCTTGCAGGTCATAAAAAAGTTCTTTCTCTCCTCAAAGATCAAATGAGAACAAACCTGTACTTACATATATTCAGTTTCTTTACTGACGGAGTGTTAATTCTTGTTTTTCATGGGGCTGTTCGGGAGGGTTTTATTTAATATATTGAAACTGAAGCTGCATATGTTTAAATTATTTATGCATCCAGACATGTAGACTGCAATTAAGTTTCTTATTTGATTGTAAGACAAGGTTAATTTCTTTTGCTAGTTGATTTATCATGGAGAAACCTTCCCTGCAGGTCTGCTTCATAATAAATTGCTATTGGCAGACAGAAATGTCAGGTTTACCCTCCAGATGGGAGCACAACAAATCAGACCTTTCCTTGCTCCATTTTCTTTTCTGCATGTGTGGCAAGAGATGTGAAAAAAAAAAAAAAAAGAAAACCTGAAGCAATGTATAGCTCTTGGTCTGTGAAACTGGCTAAGAGTGGCAAATTTCTCAGACCCAAATTTCAACTTTATTATTAATCTATTGAAGCTGAAATAGTGCTGTTCTGATTTCCTGGATTGCACTTTTATGGTGAAGGTCTCTTTATAGGCACCAGAGATTTGGTCAATATAAACTATGCACCATCTCAAGTGGGCAGCTAAATTACATCAGATTAATTACACATTAGTAGGACTCCGTTGTGTCTAATGCCACATTAGACCCCCAAAGTCTTGTAGACATCTACATGGGAACAGAAGATGTAACACAGGACTTACACACCACTTTGTAAGGACAACTGTACTCCTGGAAGAAAACCCCACAGCATCCACTATGACTCTTCAAGCCTGTGTTTAGGCAGCTGAAAATCTCACCCAAAGTGCCTGTTTCTTGCCTTGAACACGAAGTGCTTACTGGGACTATCTCAGATGGAAACGTCAGCAGTGGTGATGTCTAATGCTAGGCCAGGGCAATTCACCCGCTGCTGCATATCTTGATTTATTGTGACTGTAAGTGCTACATAACAAGGATTCTTTTTTTCTGTGGGTACAGAATATATTGATCTGAATCCTAATCTACTGGTAGTGACAAGGGACAAGTCAGTGCAATCCAAGGGCAACACTACGGTTTCCAAGCTTTCAAACAGAAAAAACTTACCTCAAACTCTGGATAAAGCTGCCACTGTGGGAGAAACAGGACCATAGCTGAAGATATAGCCAAGATCTATGGCTTTTAGGATGTTCACACACCTACTGATTTCCTCCACCTTCTCCACTGCCTCCATCTTCTTGGGCACAAATGTACTGCCCTTAGCTTCTTCACTAAGGGTCAAACCATTTGCTCCTGCACCTTCTGAATGACTGTCTGGAAAAGGCAACTAATAACAACTGCTGCTTGGTCCTGAGGGGACAGAGAGTGGTTAGCCACTACCACCTGCATTTTCAGAGTCTCTCTCATCCCCCCCAGTTCAAGCTGAACTGCAGCTGGTGAGTAACCTGGGAATATATTATTTTATTTCCTTGCTTATTGCTTTCAAAGAACTTAAGTGACAGTGCTAGAATTGCTTTTTTTCCCATGTTTTATTTTCAATAGACTGTTACACTTAAGGAGGATGTAAACACTCTTGCACATTGCATCACTGCCCGTAACAAGAGTCGGTGCAAGGTGGGGGGAAGTGGCTGCTCTCAGAGATTATAACCTTGCGTAGTCAAGTCATTGCACTCAAAACAGCAAAGCCAGATGAGGACTTCATGCAATAGAAGAAGGATTTGTTGCTGGGAGTTTTTCTGCTGGCTCAGTTCCTCATGCTATCTGGAAATGTAGCATGCAAAAGGGTCAGCCACCTTAAGCAGCAGATGTCTTTACACAGCAAAAATAGCTATAGTCCTGCTTTGCCTTTCCCTGCTGCCCCTTCTCCTTGTGGCAGCCCACGTTGATGCTGATGATGCTTCTCCAAACTGGCTCTGGACTCCAAAAAACATCACTGGGTGTAACTGCATGGTGTCCACAAAGCTATGGGATGTCAGAGAGGGAAGCACAGATGGGGAGAGGTGCTCCTGCTAAGGAAGAAGCTGACTGTGCAGCCTCACCAGTGCCCTCATCAGCATGCTTATGTCTGTACTACTAAATAGAAGGGTCAAGGGCTCATTCCCAGCCTCTGAGAGAAATGGCCTTGGACAGCTTGTGTCCTTACAGATAAGCTTTCTGATTCTGTAGGAAAAAAGTTAAATTTTCCATATTGCCTTCCAGAAACACTTCCACAAACAGACACCCAAAGAATCCAACTAGAAGACACCTGAGATTTAGCTATTTCCCTGTTTCCTGGTGACTGGTAGCCTTTACAGCAACTTCTAGATCATGCAGAAATTCAAAGAGTGTTGCTGTTAAAGTCTTGACCAAGTGGTAGCAAGCAGTGGCTGAATCATGGCTGGTAGTAGTGCTAAGCTTGAAATCTAGTGGAAAAAAGAACTATAAGACACTCCAAGTACAGGGCAAGCTCACAATCAAAGTTATAAAAGGCCAGCCATGTTTCACCATTTTTTGTCCCTCTGTTTTCACTCATCCCCCAACCTTGCTCTGGGCTGTTGCTGCAATTATCTCCCCTTTTCCCCAGGGTTCCTTTTCACAGTGTTTTTTGGGAATGTTAAATATTTGTCTACCAAGCAAAAAGACAGAGGAACCGGGGTTGTGAAGAGCCATTCACAGATCACCAGTCACCACTGAGATAACCAAGAGTGGGTCCATGTTCGCAGCAAAAAGCTATTTTTATTTGCCCTGACCCAGTCACCAAGAGAAAGGAACATTTCTGCTGGCTGGCCAGACTGGGATTGTTTTCTGTGCAAACACCGGGACAAATGAGACCATTTGTCTAAGTCATGGTAGCTTGCTTAAGTATGACCTAATGTGCAAACATATCAGATAGCTTTTTATAGGGTAGGTTTTGGTTGGTTGGGTTGGTTTTTTTTTTAATTGCCCTGAACCCTGAATACCTACTTCAGACTGAGAAACACAGCTTTCTTACTCCTGGGACAGTTGCAAAGGTGCATTTGAAAGCTTTGTTATTAATTCATTTTACATCCATTAATAATAAAGCCTTCTGGTCCCCGTGGACAGTGGGATGATCTAGGGACTTACATGCAAAGCCATCCTTTTTTAGTTCACTGAAATGGACTAAATTAATGAGTTTTCTTGAAATAAATGCATTCAATGGTGATTTTTTTCCTCTGACTGTAAGATTAATTAAGGTGGAGAAAGAAGATCTTGACAAGCAGACGAGGACCTCTGTTGCAATGAGTCCTACCACACCAACATGATTTTATGGCACTTCATCACAAGGAGTTTTCACTCCACATGCGGGTATGTCCGTTGTACTAGGCCTCTGTAAGACTGTGGCATTCATGTTGAGCAGCACATACACATCAACATGCTTATTCTTGACTTTCCCAAAGATGTGCATTCCACATTTACTTTCTCAGAGAAAGCAAACAGACCAATTTCTTAGGGGTTCCAGAAAACAACATTAGAAACATACAGGTCCTCCTGTTCTTCAACGCCTCAGACTAAGTTGACCTTCTGGGAGCTAAAAACTTTATTATTGAAATTCACCTGTTCCTTCTCAATGGAGGAGCCATTTTGACTCTTATGTCTGTAATTTTGCTTTTTCTGTAACTTTGAGTTATGGAAGTTGAGAACAATCCTCTTTCCTACGAAAGGATGGCCCGATTCTACCTGTTTCCTATTTAATTTTCTTGCACATGACAGTCCTTTCTAGCTCTTCTTGACTGTCAATAGTCCTGGCAGAACCAGTTTTAGCCTATTTTCTACAGCAGGGAGAGGTACCTTTCATGTTGGTACCAACCCATCAAAGTGTTATTTCTTTAGTAAAATGCCAATAGAATTATATCCATCATTCTTGTTAATTTGCCTCTTTTATCAGGTGAGTAGGTACAATGGACAATAAATATGTTTTCCACATTTGCTTCTTTGTATGTCTATTTGTTTTCATAGTGCCTCTAGCTTCTTACTAGGTTGGAAAACTGTCATCCTCGCCTAACCTCAAAGTCAGCTTTGGATTCCCTGACTTACAAACCCCAGCAACAATAGAAAATATCAATTAAAAAAAAAAAATAAATAAAAAATTATTTTCCTTTCAGGATTTTTCTCCAACCTTCAGTCATTTTGGACAAAACTCCTTGGATTGGTATTCCTGGGCATCAGCTATCCCATCAAGTCAAGGAGCTTTCAGCTGTAGGGGAACCACCACTTTTGTATGATATCTTTGGTCTAGGAGACAAATGACAGCCCAAATGGCAAGTGGCAGAATGAATCTACTTTTTTATAAAATCCTTTAGAATGCTTAAGCTGTAGCGTAGAAACTTTTAACNCGGGGTTAAACCACAACACCTAGGAAGTTTTCTCTGAAGTTTTCTCCTTTCCTAATACATGCAACAGCAAAGAGAGCTTTTGCTCTGGCTCCTTAAGAGAAAATGATAACAAAAAATATTGCCCTACATGAAAAATCACCCTGAATCTTTCAGGCAAAATTGTTTTTCTCTCATCACCTGTTTCCCAACAGGCTGAGGAGGTGATTTAAAGAAAGGCAACCAGACTGTTAAAGCAGAGGTGGGAGAAAAGCAATACATAAAAAAAGAACAAGATGGTTGTGAAAAGTGTCCTTCCAGTACTCTGAGTTGATTCTGTCCTAATTTGTTTTCTATTTCTGACAATAGACACCTCTCCTGGATTACTGCACAAGAGAGCAGTAATTCCCAAATTGCTCAGGCTTGGGTACTGGCAGACCTCACTGATCTGCACCCTTCTATTGAAACTTCAAAATATGCCTTCAGTCATGCCTAGCTCTCTACACCGGAAAAAAAAATCCTGCTTTAAAAAATGCCTCAGAAATGCTCGTCCACATCTGTGGTTTGGGACCTTTGAAAATAGAGTTGAATCGGATCTGGAGAGGTCAGTTTAGCCATCCCTCTGCTACAAGACAAAATGACAGAAGCTAAACTCCTTCAGAAGAATGATTGACATTTTCAGGTACACATTTAAAATGGATCAACCCACTGCATTTGAAGGCACCATGAGAATATGTCAGGTGTTTTGGGGGCTGTAGACTGTGGAGAAAAAACTATTTTCAGGTTATTCGGGCATGTCTCTAAACTAGACAGCTAAATTCTAGTCATCTGCAGTTACAAGATATTAAACTGAATGAGTGTTCTTCTCATTTCCAACCCTACAGTCTGCAGCAGGATTGTATATTGGTATGGAGTTCAGTGCTACTTCAGCTGCTCTTCCTCATCTCTCCCCTCATCTTTCATGAATGACAAACTATGTTCATCATTAGTGTCATGACATTGGACTTCAAAGGATTTACAGCCAGGGATAAATTTGACACCTGAGTAAGGTCCTCCTGGGCATACACAGTATGCCTGATCTTACTAACTCTAGTGGCATTTTTGTTTATAAATGTGAAATTATGTGAAGAATGACTCTTATTCATTGTCACCATTATTATTCAGTTGATACTGATTGTCTACAGGCTGAGTTAGTGGCAGGGTCCCAATGCATTCACCTTCTGCCAATAAAACCTTTCAAGACGGACCATGGGTTGATTCTGCTGATCTGTTGTTTAAATGAGCAGGCTCAAGTGAATTGGCTGCTCTCTACTGCTTTTGTTGGGAATTTAATGGGATTGCCTTAGAACCTCCAAAAATGGTACTGACTGTAATCTGTGACCAGATCAATCTAGTGCCATTCCTTAGAGAAGCTTACTCCGAGACTAACTATGTAGGTTTACCATCAGCTGCACACCAGCCTGCTTGACTTCATGTTGGGCTGGGCTTTCACCCTCAAGAAGCTGCAGAACGAAAGAGCACAGTTGTGTCTGAGATTGTACTGCTTTGTAAAAAATCAGAGATGTCGTCTGAGCATAGGAATTTAAAATCAGTGAAGACCATGTGGAACCTGGTGTCTAGTGTCCCACAGCCATGGGCAGCCATCCCATACAAGTCCTCTTCCACAAGGTCCATACATGCTCTACAGTAGAGACACTTCCAAAAATCTATCACAAACTTAAGGATTTTATCTTTTACTAAAAGGATAAAAGGTTAGTATAACATGCATGAGAAAAGAGTAAGAGGTTGTAGTGGGTTGACCGTGGCTGGACACCAGGTGCCCACCAAAGCCACTCTATCACTCTTCTCCTCAGTAGGACAGGGGAGAGAAAATGAAAGGCTTGTGGGTCGAAATAAAGATGGAGATGTCACTCAGCAATTACCATCGCAGGCAAAACAGACTGAACTTGGGGAAATTAGGTTATTACCAATCAAAATCAGAGTAGAATAATGAGAAAACAAAAACTAAATCTTAAAACACCCTCCTCCCACCCCTCCCTTCTTCCTGGGCTCAACTTCACTCACGATTTTCTCTACCTCCTCCCCTCGAGCGGTGCAGGGCGACATGAAACGGGGGTTGCAGTCAGTTCATCACACATTGTCTCTGCTGCTCCTTCTTCCTCAAGGGAGGACTCCTCACACTCTTCCTGTCCTCCAGTGTGGGATCCCTCCCACAGGAGTCAGCTCTCCATGAACTTCTCCAATATGAGTCCTTTCCACAGGGTGCAGTCCTTCAGGAACAGATGGCTCCAGTGTTGGGTCCCCTGCAGAGTCACGAGTCCTGCCAGCAAATCTGCTCCAGAGTGGGCTCCTCTCTCCACGGGGCCACAGGTCCTGCCAGGGGCCTGCTCCAGTGCTGGCACTGGCTCTACCGTACATAGGGAAAGCTTCTAGCAGCTTCTCACAGAAACCAACCCTGTAGCTCCCCTGCTACCAAAACCTTGCCGTGCAAACCCAGTACAGAGGTCTTTATAATAGCAGGGAAATTGGTTTTTAAAAACTCCCAGATAAACCTAGGAAGCCAGTCATACCCCACACCACAGGAAGAGACATAAAATCCAGTGATCTCTGCCAGTCTGACCTGGGGGAAACATCTTTTTCTAACTCCTAATTCCTAGCATGCAATCAGGACACATCAACTATGCACATGAAAGATTTAATGAGAGTAGGTGCATCAAGTCATTTGGGAATGCAGTTCCAGTTCTGGGAAGAGTTTTTTTTCTAAGAATGCTGTCCTGGCTCTGATACTGTAACACTCAAGAAAATGACCTGCATGAATCTTCATGCCAACACTTTCTTCATCCTCTCTGAACCATCACAGAGTGTTAGACCCCACAGTTTCACTGTAACACTTCTGTAAGTTCATAGCTGGTGGAGATTGAGAGAGTTCAATATTCTTGGCATCATTCTGGTCCCATGCATAGGTGTCACGATGATTTAGGTTATCTGAGACTTCCAGGAAGCCGTGAGGGATGGTTGATCCCCAAGAGACAGGCAGCTGGAAGCAAAGATTGATGACACATCCATGAGGATTGAAGCCACTGCTCCTAGGTGAGCTGGGTGTCTGTGTAGGAACAGGGTATGAGGACTTCTGGCCAGGAAGGGAGGAATAGCAATAAAGGTCATTGAAGTCAGGAGATGACACTCGTCACTGACCATTGCTGACTAAATGTGAATGCAAGGTAAGATCTACATCTGAGCAAGTCACTCAAAGCTGCCTTCACAGACAGTGCAGAGAAATAAGAACTTTTAAGGAGCAATTCGTCTCATTTTAAGGTCAATAAGCTATGTGCTAACATGGCCTCTTCCTCTCGATGACTATAAAGGTAGCCTGAAGTAATTAGCCCTGATGTGGTCGCCAATACTGTCAACTCCTGAAATTAAGTGAAGTGAATCTCGGTGAAAACGTCAGTCCCCAAGACACAAGTCATCCTAACCCTCCAAGGTCAACTACTGGACAAACCAAACATTTTGAGTCATGTTCTGGCATTTACTGGTGACAGCAAAAAGCAGCAAATTATCTCCAATGGCTTCGGGCCAGATCCCCAACTACCTCAGGAGGAAAAGCTTGTTATGCTTTAGAAATCATCCCCTTGTGACAGGCCAAAAGTCACTGTTACAGATGAGTCTACAGCTGTGACATGCTAGTTTAGTGCTTTGTGGTTAAATCAATGAATTTCTGAGGTGGTCTGTTGAAGTAAGAAAGGATTTGCCAGCACTGAAAGAACACACAGAGACTTTGTGAAGATCTTTCTCATTTTGTGCAACACTGGTATGAGTGCTGTCTCTATTTGTGCCAGGCTTCACCTCATCCAGCTTTCTACATCTCCTCCTGAGGTCAAAACAAGTCTTTCCATTTATTTCTCTGACCGCTGGATTAAGCTTTTATGGTGCTAACACAAGCTTTAAGGTATATACATGAGAGAAGTGTAGTTTCATAAAAAAACATTTGCTGGAGTTATAAATAACTAGATGGTGCCAGTTTGATGCTACTTCATTATTGATTAGCACCTAATCCACCTGAAAATCTCATCAACAGATCCATTTCCAGAGCACAGCAGCATTTAGTAGGAATAGAAACAGTGAAGCCTGACTGTTTTTTAAAGCACGGGAGAAAATAAGCCTTCCCAGTCTTTTTCCCTAGGCACCCAGTATGCCACATTCACCATCACAGTATGTTATCCCATTTCTTCCCCGCTGCCGAAAAATATTTTGGCCATGAAAATCAGGCTGAGAGCACAAAAGGGACAGTACCAGGAAGCACCGCAGAGATCCTAAATTACTCCTGTTCTGAACCATTACTTGGACATGGCTCTTTTTCTCTCCTCTGAATACAGATGGAGTTAAGAAACTCTTCTCTTAATGTAGTTGCCCCATAAAGCTGCCTAAATTTAAGCCTACAAATATGCCTCAAATCCTTTAATAAATATACAACAGATATCACTGCTTAACAGTATTCTCACCTCGTTTTCCTCTTTTGCTCATAGATTTAACAGTTTGGGCTAGACTTTATTTTCAATCCTAGTTTTCCTCTTGAGGCTAATGTTTTCAGAGAGAACACGTTTCTAGAATGGTTGGGCAAGTTCCAATAGGGAGGGCAGCTTTTTCTTCCTTAATCCTGCAATCTGTTTCTTTGAGGGATTCCTAGCCCTGCTGCAGAAGAGGGATTAGAGCCTGAAGGGTGATTGATGCCGCAGCATGGCAGTTCTGTTCTTTCCATCTCCTTCGTTTTACAGGCTAAGATATTACCCACTGAAACGATTCCATTTCAAAACCACTTTTCAAGTTGCAAAGTCAAACTTGTAAAAGTTAGGCAATGCCAGAATGTGAAGGATAGCTGTCTGTCTTGGGCCAATATGGAATAAATAAGAGCAGGGGCTTCTCGTTTGCATGTGTGAGCAGGAGACAGACATTTGAGGAGCCACCCAGCAATGCTGGCAGCACAATCTGTCCATGCACTGAACCAGGCAGGTGCAGGAAGAGGAGAAACTCGAGTTCGGAAGCGCTAAGGCCAGTATTTCCAAACTCAAGGGCCTTAAATGAGTCATCCTAAAGGATATTACTCCAAGGACCTGAATAAACATTTCACCTCCCTCTTCCAGCCTGTTTTGCTGGATTTAACCCTGAGCTAAAAAACTGGAGTTTGACAATACCAAGAAGAAGAATAAAGAACAAATACTCCCACATCTGCCCGCTCATGCTGCCTCCAAGGTGAAAACCGAATAAACAAACTACAAACCAGACCAATTCATTTACGCGCTGTTTCTGCCTTAGGAGAGCCTAAAAGAAAGGAGGCATTGCAGAATGCTACAATGAGTCACTGCGCTGCCTGCAAGGTTGAACAAAGCTGGGATCCCTGGGCCTGTGCACTGTTTGCTGTTAAAAGTATATAAATATAAATATAAGTGTAAATATAAAGTAAGGGTACATATAAATATAAATAAGTGTGTGTACAACTATATAAATATAAATAAATAATATAAATATAAATGTCATATAGATTCAAAGCTGTACCAGGAGGTGATCCAGGAGTCATTTCATCAATCCTACATGTAACAATACAGGAATTTTGCTGCCCATTTCTGAAAAGTTTGGGTAAAGAATAAAAAAAATCTTAATCTATGGAGAGCAGGGGGTGCCCTACTTCGTTCAAGGTTAGACTTCATCATGACTTATTCTGGTGGCACTGAAGACACCATAATTTATGGTGTTATGTTTATAATTTATTTGGGACCAGAGGTAATGGCCTCAAGTTGCACCAGGGGAGGTTTAGATTGGATATAAGGAAACATTTCTTTCCTGAAAGAGTGGTGAGGCATTGGAACAGGCTGCCCAGGGAGGTGGTGGAGTCCCCCTCCCTGGAGGTGGTCAACAAACGTGTGGATGTGGCACTTCAGGGCATGGTTTAGTAGGCATGGTGGTGTTGGGTTGATGGTTGGACTAGATGATCTCAGAGGTCTTTTCCAACCTTAACGATTCTATGATTCTGTAAAGACAGCTCATGGATGCTGTTCATGCCATCCAGCTGTCTAAGCAATATCCCGCATACCATTATGCCCTGTCTGGTCTGACAGTGCAAAGGCGGCCCAGAAAGCAATTGGAATAAGCAAGAAGGCTACAACTATTGCAATAAGTGAAATGGGTTCGGGATCCTTCTCTGGTACTGAGGTCAGCTGGCTTGAAGTGGCCCACTGCTATTTTATTAAACTCTCCCGGTTTCCAAAATATGAGGCTCCATCTAAACCCTTCATCAGGAATGAGCCACACTAGCTCTGCCCCCCCAGAGACATCCCCAGAAATTCTTCGGGAAAGTGTTATTTAGCCCAGGCACAAGACACACCAATGAGTATCATAACAATTTCACAATATAGATGACCAATTCCAGTGTCTTGGAATGCTAGCAGGACTATGAGGGTGATTAAATCCTATCTGCAAACCTGGTTTTACCGTAGCAGGCTCACAGGTCAATGTACCAATGGTGTTGAGGTCTTTGCAGTGTAAATGTGTCTGGATAAATGGAGACAAAAGTCCAGAAAAATGTGCTTGGACAAAAAGGGAGTCCTTTTGCCAGAGTGGCAGGAGGCGCTTTGGAGAAGGAGCTGCAGAGCGTCAGTGAAAGTCCTCAATTCACTCTATGCTGCTTCTGTACCAATGCTAAGATGCTCACCGGTTTTAATAGAGAGACACAGCACACCGCTTCCAAGCCAGAAATAGCAAAGTGCTCTTTAGGGAGGTCAAGACTGCAGCCCTTTCTTTCTTTTACACATAGGGAAACTGAGGCTTGTGCAGAGACATGGAAAAAGGCCATCTGACAAACAACTGAAAGAGCAAGATATGAGTCTCCTCAGGTCACCTGAATCTCGTCCATACCTGTTCATCATGCTGTGCCTCCAGCATGGCTCACTTCTCCAAGTGACAGAGTAATTCCTGCACTTACGAACAGCTGCTTGCTGTATAGTTCATGGCAGGGGGGGAAGTTTTTTCTTCATTCTGGGATGTTGTGGAAATAGAGAATGAGAGAAGGACAATGAATTAATAGACTTTGATCTCTTTTTCAAGTGATTCTAGCAGCTGCTAGGCTCTCCTCATTTTAGGCTCTCAGCCAATACACTGCACCTCTTCAGCAAGGAGAGAGCAGCCTCTTCTGCATATTAATGTCTTGCAGCTTCTAGATATACCAGGCGGTGGTGAGGAAACGCCTCTCGCAATGTGCTTTTAATTTCTATTATGCAGAAAGGGTGATGTGCCACGCAATCCACTGGGACATTACCTCAGTGGATCCCCCCGAGCACAAAGGCTCAAACACAGCCTTGGCACTGCAGGAAAGTGTACAAAGCTGCCGCATTGAACCAAAGCCAGAGAATGTATTTGCTGCTTCTACTTGGCAAAAAATTCTCCAGGTGCCACCTTTGCAACTGAAAAATAGCCCATGAGGGCAACGAAAGCACCTAGTGCTTACCTCCTTCTCCCTTGCCATGGCCACCTCACAAATCTGGCATCTGAGCTGTCACTGAAAGATTTCAGGTCATTGTATTTGGTAAGGAAGCACTTTTGGTAAAAGGTAAAAATTGTCCAAGATTATGTGCTAAATCGGTGTTATACCTAGGGACCCCTGGCTTATTCCCACACTTGGGATTTAGCTTCTGGTCTGATTCCTACTGAGAAGTCTACTCTTTGGAAAAGTTATGGGCAAATTGGTTATGAAGTCTATCCTTATGCTAAACAAGATCAAGCTGGGTTCAACCAAAGAGCAGATTATCTTCTGTACCAGATAATTTTATTTTAGGATAGAGCATCTTCCTTCAATTCCAAGGCACACACAAAAGAATTACGGAGTAATGCCAGCATCCCAAAATCCCACCTGACCATCCTGCAGGAGACCTCCCGACTTTGACACACCTGCCTTGCTTTGGATAAGGACTACCACAAACGCAGGTTTGTTCATTCATTTCTTCCCCGATATTGCTGAGCACGTTTAAAAGGCCACTGCCAACATTTTTCTGCGCTGTTGATAAAATTTTGAAGCAGCGGCAGCTTCACCACTCATTCACAGGCAGACCTGATGCTGAGGTAATTGTGCTTTTATTGCCAGGTTTGGAAATCTTGTTTTCTTCCATTTGAGCAGCAGAAACGGTTATTGCTCCTTCAGCCGGTCAAGGCATGGGGGTTTGATGAAGGGCAGGAGTGAAAACGAGTATATCCACAGGGCAGCTTTTACAGACAATGGAAAATCAAATGTGCTCTCTCCCAAGGGAGAGCAGGTGGTTTTCTGGGCACAGGCCTGATTCCATGTGGAGCCGAGACCTTGCTAAGCACTTCAGTGCTTCAGTCAAATGCTTTGACATCAGTAACCACATTAAAACTCTCTCTTCATCTGCTGTTTTAGTAAATTTATGCAACAACACCAAATGTCTACAAGTGCTGAGAGTGGTGACAGCCTGCTTAGACTCTCAAATCTGGCCCAGGTACTGGCTCCCCAGCACAGGAGTTTGTTCACTGGTGGGACTCCATCCTCCAAGTGATGCAGCCATGTTCCAGACCTCTTCTAGCAGACTCAGTGCAAAGCAAAGCCTGCTTTGCTGCTGAAATGGTCTACCTTGCTGTTGCATTTAGCTGGTTAGTTCTCAATCCGTGACACCACCAGGGACAAGCAAAGAGGAGCTGAGAAGTCCAGCTCAAGAGGCTGAGTTCCTGAAACCTGGGATACATCTCATCTAACTGCACAGCTCCAAGAGACAGACATTAAGTCTACCGACTTCACAGGCCTGGACCAGAGGAGAAAGCTGTCTACCTGCCAGCTCACCATAAACTCTACCAGGTCTCAGCTGGGGTGGTTGAATAGCTCTCCAGGGGCACCTGCCTCCCTCTATTGACTCTAGCAAGAGTTTAGAGCTCTAGTAAATTAGGTTGGGCTAGACAACAAGGTCATTTAACAGATATAAATGAATCCCACCCACAGTCATCAAACCGGTTCCCCTTTCTCCATCTGATCCTGGAATGTACTCTTTGATCTCCATCCCAGACTGAGGATTCAGCCCTGTGGGACACGGTTCAGGAAATCAAAGATGCTTTTATGAGCTGTACAGCAAGGTTTTGGGAAGTGAAGCACAGGTTTCCTGAGAAGGACCTTTAATGGAGTGTTATTTAAATGTTTCTTGGGTTTGTTTTTCTGCTTGTAGCTGCTGTCTACACAAAACTGTCATTACGAAAGTAAAATAAATTAGCCATAGACACCTGATCAGTTAGAGGAATGGCTGTCATGGCTAAACTGGGTGAAGAAAAGTTGCAGGCAGGTCAAGAAAAGTTCAGACAGAGCAAGCCTGACAAGCCTCTGTCCTGAGGCCTTGCAAATTCAGTGCAAAGCTTATGGATTTTTAGTGGCAATGGCAAAACTGTATCACAGGACTACATGGTTACATACCAGGCATCTTTTTTTCCTGTAATTTCCCTATTTTAAGCCTTCCAGATCACTTCTCTTTGATGATTTTTAATAAAAATAGACAGTTCATGGAGGTCAGCTGCAGGCATGGCACTAATTTGAGCACTGGCTGAAATTGGCAATGACAGCATTGGCACCTCAAAAGGAACATTTTGGCCAAGTGGAAGTTTAAAGGCTCTCAGTAGACTCCTCATGCTTTGTTTTGATCCAAGCATGGTCACGACAGGGAACCCTGTCACACGATGTTACCACAGATCTGTCCAGATAGATAGATCACACCAGACAGATAGGTCTATCTTGTGTGACTCACCTAATGAAATCTGGAGCTCTCCATCCAAGTCCAAGTTCCTCCTCTCAAACATGCTGTGTTAATGGAAAAGTAGTCTGTGTGACCAGCAGTGCGATTCAGCCTATCTTGGTCACTTGGTCCTGTGTGGGCTTCTTGGTTTGGATGCACCCCTAATTCCAACATCTCCTCATGAATCCTGTCTTGTAGTGCTGTACCTTGCCATGCCCTGAATTTTTCTGATCCTTGAATGGGCAACAGAGAACATTATCGCTGCTGCTGTCCTCAGAGAGTGAGAGCTCTCATCTAGCTCAATTAGCAGAAGTCATGCTTTGGAAGATAATACAGATATCAAATTTAGCACTGACATTTCCTCCTCTATTTATAGTTTCATTCATTGAATTAATGGCACTCTCTTTTTCCTTGGGTGATTAGTGAGCTCTCAGCAAGGGATAACATATAAAAGTGCTCACTCAAAAAAAATATAAAAGGAGCCTAAAATCTCCCTTGATATTTTTTTACTCCAGTGTTATATTTGTAATAATGAATCAACTTCCATTCAATTGTCAAGTATCCAGCTGTAAGCCTGGTAGCTAGGCCACACAAGGGCATTCAGATTGCTGGCCTGCAGATTGTAGCCTGTGATCAAACTTTTAGCCTCACATAGCTTAAACCAGGGCTTTGCCCACAGGGACACTGCCCAGCCTCCTTCCTGAGTGTATTTTTACATGGACCCCAAGCCAGCAGATGGTTTCCCAGCATGCAAAATTAATCAGGCTGTGCAAGAATGGGAGATAATTGCAAACCTACTTTATCGAATCCAGAAGAGCTATGTTAGCTTGTGAGGTTGTACATGTTGCCATCAGCAGAAGAACAAGTGCTTTTACAAAGACTTTCTTCAAGGAATTTAGAGCAAGTTTCTACAGCAAAATACTGTATCCTGCAGGTAACAAAGTTAACGTTGAATGAGACAGCTAAAGCATCCTTGTCTGGAATGGCTTTGGGTTTTGCCAACATCTTACTATATCCATCAGGAGTTAAGCATCAGCTCAGCATTAATTTTGACGATGTCAATTTAAGGATAAGCTAACCAACCTGATCTGTTGGGAACGCACCCCAAATCATTTTCCAAGGACTCACTAACATTCCCCTCCATTATCAGATAGAGAAATTGGAGTCATAAAGAAGCAGCACAACTAGTTGAAGGTTACCCAGTGGTCAAAGTTAGGAATAAAAACTGCAGCTTCTGCGCCCTCGTCCAACCATAGTAGCCACTAAGCAGTAGCCCTTCCAGTTATAAGGCAGAAACGATCTAGGAGGAATGCCTGATAAGTCTCTCCATTGGCCTCATTAGGATTTGGATCAAATATAGAGGCTAATCTTTCTATGTTCCCCTACGAAGCTATGCTCTTAAATGATTCATATAAATGAGGTGCATACATTAAATTTGCAATGCTGTAGGCATCAATATGCAAGTGTTAGAAACAGCTCTTTATTCAGGCAACCTGGGCAAAACCCTGCTTCTCCTATGAAGAAAAAAAGAATGCTCAAGGAGCTTGGATAAAGATGATTCTTTTAAGTGCACATCTAAAGAAAGACAGAATAATTTTGAATGCATCTGTGCCCTCTATTATTCCCTGGAAAAGGTCTCATCTTTTGTGCACTTGTAAATATACTCAAGTCCATGATTATGCATTGTCATGACTATTTTGTGATGAAATCATCAATCTGAGCTGCTCTGGAATTAAGCTGAATATTGCAAGTGACTTCTTTGTCAGGGAAGAAAGTGTAGAGCAATCTCTTGTTTCTTGTATTCAGGGAATCAGCCATATTTTGAAAAATATTCACTGAGTTAATCCACTGATGGTTTGACAGCCCAGCTTTCCAAGCCTTGAAGTATCTTAATTCATACACGAATCTCACCTGTAGGAAGCATTGTTATGGACATGATCACCACTTTTGAGAAACAGGCTACATTCAGCCGTCCACACAGAAGTGTCTAGCGGCATTTGAGATGCTTCAGGGTATCTCACCAAATATTGCTCCAGAAGGACGCAGGTCTCTCATTGTATCTGCATCATAACTTTCATCTTCTTATGGATGCTTTCGATGCCTCCAGATACCTGTTCTGAAGGTCTCAAAGAAGATGAGAAAACAAAATTATTATTCCCATAATTTACAGAAGAAGAAATGACTAATGATGTAATTTGGCAATTACATTAAATGTTGGCCCTGACACTAGGTCTCTCCAGATCATGTTCTGTGCTGTTACTAGAAGCAAATCCTTCTTTCCTCTCAAGCTACAGAGACAAACCCTCCAGAGCAGGTTGGTGCACTGGAGAAGTCTGACCTGAATAAAAAAACAGGAGAAACTCTTCAGCAGTGTCTTTACCAGCAACCAAACATGAGCACAGGTTCACCCATACACTGTTTAACCCTGAGAAAGGCTCTGGCTACAGTTTTGGACCAGGGCAACTTGCCAGCCAGTGCTTTCCCGGTTATTGTCCAGGCACAACTAGGAGTCACCGTGGGTCAGGGACCATTGCCGTGTCACTGAGGGATGTCCCTTGTGCCCGTCTGGAAAATGAACACATTCAGCTGCCTGAGCAAGGGCTATGACCATGTTGGCATCACGGCTAAAAGCCCATTCCAGACCCAATTATAAATACAGCCAGTGATGTCAGCAAAATTACATTTTAAGGTCTAGAGTCCTTTCAGTCTGGAGACTCCAGGGAACAAAAAAAACTCAAAAAGGGTTTGCATTTATCTCTGGCAAGCCAGGCAGACCTGCCTGGACAGGCAAAAAACCCACAGATTCTTTTTCCTCCTAATTTCAACAGCAGGAAAAAACAAGTTTACAGTTCCATTTTCAAATAGAAGTTTCTAGCACCTAAGGCAAAATATGTCACTTTCCCATATAAATGCAGTAGCACGAGTCAAAGAGGGGAAAAAAATACTTATAATTCATAAGTGTAGAGAGTAATGTGAAGTTCTACTTATGCAGTAGCTTTTCATCAGCTGCAGCCCACAGTCTCTCATAACACTTATTAATAGAGCTCCAAGAGCATTGCTTTCTCAGCTTGCACATAATTCGGACAGAAAAAAAAAATCATTTCAGGATAAAACAAATTCCATTATTTTTTAAAAAAATTAAAGGTAATCAATGGTTCAAATGCATTGTTTGGAGATAAATAACACTTTCAGTCTGAACTTCAAATGTTTTCTTTAAGGGATTCTTTGGTAAAGGGCTTTTTGCCTAAACGGCACTGTTAAAATTCAAAATTCCATTCAAATCAAAAAGCTGAAAGATTTAATTCTAAAAAGCAGGAAAAGGGGCAATTTAAGTGCTTCTCAAAATTGCTTTTTGTCTGATTCCTACAAAAATAAATTGACAATACCAGCAATTAGCATTCTCCTGCCTCTAAATCTGAACAACTCCCCTGGAAAAAAGTTTTAGCTATAAAATCTTGCCCAGTTGTTCACTACACGGTTCCCTGCTTAGAAATATTTTCAGAGAAGACACCATTTGCTAACCATACAGCATCCAGAGCTACAGGAGAACAGCTTTTCTGAGCAAACAGGATGATTCAGAACTGGAAATGGAGCACAAATATACTTCAGAGAAATATATAGTGGTATCACTAAAATCTTGACATTTCCACAATAAGGTGTTTGCAATATTGTCTCTATTTAGCAGAGAGAATTTCAAAACTGCAGTAAATGTTACAGCAGCCAGAAGTCCATGTCAAGATTCCAGTGGTCCTTAGTGTAATTACCTGAGTGAGAACTCCGGCCATTTTCCTTCTGAGAATTGGCTTTTTCATTTTAATGGCCATTAGACATCAAAGCTTTGGACTGATGTCTGGTCTGAGAGGCAGCATTTCTCCTAACCTGTGCTCTCTTGCACTGCATTGGGTCCTTTTTGATCACTCCAGGGAGGCCACCTATAAAATAAAACATCCCCTGCAAATCCAGACCTACCAGCTCCTTGACTGTGGGTCACCCATGGGCCCAGGCTGCACAGAAATCCTAGATAAATGGCCCTTTGGCACATGTATGCTGTATCTATACTATATACGTGGTAAATCCTGTGTATTCTGGACGTGGTGGGTTCGTTGTCCGTGCAACGCATGGTCCATGTGATGTGGGGAGTGAACCTGGTCCTCCAGGGCATGCTGCATTTGCTGGGTGTGTGCAAATCAATTTTGTAACACAACCAAAGGGGTTGATATATATAATCCACTAACCCTCCTCTTTTCAGAGCTGCCCACATAGCAGATCTACAAGTGCTACTTCACGGTGCACCCCCGGTCCTAGGGATTCATCCGGATTAAGACATCCGTGGCCAGCAGGAGTTTGAGTACAAAGTGTGTGAAGGGTGCTCCATATCCTCCAGGCTGCCAAGCCAGCTGTGCGTAGCATTGCCACCGAAATTATGGGAACTCCCAGATGTTGGTTCTTCCCAGAGCTGATTTCTCAAGCCTGGAATTAGAAGTCATTCCCTAGCTAGTGCAAAGATCCCCAAAAGAGTGAAGATTTCCACAGCGGTTACTTTTCTGGCCAGAAAAGGTTAAATAATTCTCTTTGCTGGCAGTAAGAGCAGCTTAGCCTATTACGCTACAGATTGATTGTTTCTTTAATTATATGCTGTCACTCCAAACTTCACAGATTCTCCAGGCAGATTTCTTTCTTTTTATATGCACACACACGTGTGTAGATAGATAAATAGATACATACATACTTTTATTTTTTTAAAGTTCAGCATCAAACTGTGGGCAGAAATGACCCTAGTGACACTTGAAATCAAACTACTGCAAGCTCCTGAAATACTTTCTTCAACATATCCCCCTCTACCCACCTCCTCCTCCTCACCCCCTTCCTAAGTTACAAAGGAAATACTAATTAGCTTCCAGCATCAGGCACGGCTGTATTATATGCTGCTCTCGACTGACAGATACTGTACAGTAATTGGGTCAAACAGACAGATGCTCAGAATAACCAAAGCATTGTGGTTTCGCCTGCAGCTCTGTTGGAGGAAGAATGCAGAATTGCACAGTAAAGGAGGACCCAACACAGTTACTTGCAGCTCGACTTCTTTAAGGATACTTTACTAGAGCTCTTTATTGGCATTAAAGATTTATGAGGATTTTTACAAAAGCTACCGATATATGACAGGTAGAAAAATAGTTTTGCTCTTATAGAAGAAACATCAGGCTGAAGGATCACAAATATGTTATTAATTTCATACAGATAGCGTGCCTTCCTCTGCCGCATAAACCCACTCTTCACACCCTTCATCTTCTCCAAAACTGAAATCAAAGCATCTTCTTTAGTGAACATATGGTGGCATCATTAAGATCTTCACATTTCTTCAGTAAGGTATTTGCAGTGTTGCTTCTTCTTAGCACAGAGACCACCAAAATAACCACAGTAAATCTAGCGAGTGCTGGCAGTTCATGTGGACAAGGAGCTGGGCTGCAGTGTGAGCACTTACACAGTCTGAAGGATGTGAGCTAGGAGCTGAGGGTGAGCCCTGCAATGGGTTAATTAAACCATGGCAAGCTGGGAAGGGTACAGCAGCATGAAAGGCCAGATCCGGAGATAATACAGCTCTGCACACACCAATGCCACAGTGGTATACGTCAGAGTAGCTAGATGGATGTCACCTTGGGTCTTCACTGGTATAAATGGAGGTATGTCCTCTGCAAGCAAATATCCTACTTAGTGAAAATCAGTGCCTGCAGCTGGTGTTGCCCTGCCAAAGCCTGTAGAGTTCTGCCAGTTTATATCTGCAGGAGTTTGGACCTGGATTTTCAGAGCTGGAGCATTTTCAGACTGCGACAGTGGACATTCCTGTTGACCATGCTTGAAAACATGGCTAGCCACATGATGCTGACACTTCTTCTTTCTTTTTCTTCTTTCCCGATACAAAGGATCCATGAGAACTCAGCTAAAAATCTTACATGGTGCTACCCCACTAACTTTCTCTGCTGCAATACTACTATGGGATGGGTTGGATGAGTTCAGCAAGGAGATGGTCTGTACGATCATGAATGAATAAAGGATCTCCATGAGATGCTTTTACTTAAGCCAGTTCCACCTGTGGAGGAAAAAAAAATGAGTTTTAAAAAGGCTCCAGAGAACCAGACATCTTTTGAAAGGAGATGCAGAGAAGCAAATGGCATCTGCTCCTGGTAATAGCTCTGCAGAACCTTAAAACCTTTCAGTCGGGAAACTTGGCCATTCATCCCATCCCAGGGATACACCAAAGCACCTCATGCAAAAAGGATTCCTTCTTTCATTCTTCCAAGACAATACTTTTGGCCAGACAAGAGTGTGACCCACATAATAATCAGCCCCACTTTCCTCTTTAGTTTTGTGGGCTTGTCTTGTCCGTGCTGCTCAGCAGGATTGTTGCAGTCTTCATTGTTTCCAGTCTAAGAGGGACGCAGCTTTGCGCCTGCCATATAATTTAATGGAGGCCGAGGAGCCCTTATTTCCAAAGCAAGGATCTTCAATGCTACGAAGGCTTGACAAACCAGGCACACAGATTCCAAGTTCAAGGAGCAACTCGTCATTACCTGGGCAGCAGCTGGGTATAGAACAGCTTCTGAAGATGCCCACCAAAGACAGGCCAGCCCTAGCCCAAAATAAAATGAATAAACACCCTTCTGAGATGACTACGCTTTGCTGATCAAAGTCAGAGCGAGTGCTGGGTGAATCTGGGAAAATCCCAGATCTGGGTTTGCTTTATACACAGCTCCTGTTTTTAACAAAGCAAAGGATCCACGGAGATTTTACCCACAGCTCAGCACAAAGGCAGGCTCCCCTCTAGGGGAAAGAACCTTCCCTGAACTGGGGCGTGGAAAGGAGTGTTGGGTCAGAACTGCAAACTACTTCTATAAGGGGATGTCCTAGAGGCACACAGAGCCTTGAGAACCACAGAAATAGTTTGGGAGTTGTTCAGGTTGGTTATTTTCCTAATCTCAGACCAGCAGGCAGGTCAGACAGAGCTGGTTTCTCAGCAGTGAATAGCACTGAAACCCTCCAGACTCCCTCACATTGCTTCTGACCTGAAATGCAGAGATCCCTACTCCACAGCTCTAATGGGCTGTATCTTTTAAATAGTCTATTTGGGCTGAAGCACAAGGAGAGATACCGGTGGCCATGGGGCCGACAGGAGCCATACCATGCCACAGCTTCAGTCCTGCCTTCTCAAGCCCCTCCTTCCACTGCAGCACCGCTGGCAGCAGATGCAGCTCAGCTGCCTATGGCCCACGGGCCAGGGACCAGGCAAGGGGCCACCACTGGACAGTATGAGGCACCACCCTCATCGTGGGCCAGTGTAGAGTCCACTCACACTCAACATGTGAGATTTGACAGACCTGCAAGGGTCGTCGCAAATCAGCGATGAGCATTGGAGAGCCTTGTTAGGTAGCCCTGCTGGCTGGAGCAGAAGGGACCAGAAAGCTTTGTCCTGCAGGAGAAGAGAGGGGCAGCCTAGGATGAGATAGATGTTACAGAGGTATTCCCAGCTCTGAGGACAGTTTTGTTCTGCTGGAGCAGTGCCCTGGAGCTCATGGCCAGGCTCTGGATGGAGACCCTCCCTATCTGCTTTGCAACAGCAATGGTCAAAGCTGATGTTATCAGGTCAGGCAGAGCCTCAGCAGGAAGATTTGATGTCCAGCTGTACCCACGCCACCTGGGCTCCTTGCAGGTACCACCACTCACCCTCCAATGCTGACCTGGAGCCCAGCAGCTGTTAAAGGCTGATGGGATCTGCCATGACTTTGGCACCTTCCCCAGTGAGTCACACTGAGCAGAAACCTCTTATCCATGCCACACACCTACAAAGACCACAAGGACCCTCACTACAGCTCAACTGATGCTAAGCAATCCCACCCTCAACCCAATCCACCTTGCCTGGGTAAAAAGCAGGGTGCAGATGAGGCACAACAGACTACTGCCCCTCTCTTGTCCAGATTTTTCTGATGCTGCCAAAAACTAGGGCAGCTACAGGCACGTTATCTATGTGCATAACTTCTGCTGTCAGCCTGCAAAGAAATATCAAAACGGCAGTTTCCAGTGCTGCTAATTTCCCAGGAAAACGACATGGACCTACTGCTCTTTTATGGCTGTGGGCTTGCAGGCAGTGGCCTGTACGTGAGGACGCTGTCTGCAGCCCAGAAACACCTCCTGTGCCACCAGATCATGCTGCTCTCGCCCATACAAGTTGGGCGCCTGGAGCGACACACTGCAGTTATGTGCAGTTTGCTGTTTTTTGAGAACACGGCTCTAGAGAAAAAAGCATAAGCTGTTGCTTTCTGCATATTAAGAAGCACAATACATATGCGTATAATATGCATATAATTCTGTGTATTGGACATGCAAGAGTCTCTGTGAAACTGAAGCACTTTGAATACAGAGCTGTGATTTCTTGCACACTCCACCATTTATTACCTAACACAACCAAGGCAGCAGCCCCACTTTTACGAGGACCAGGTACAAGGCAAGCCTGTGTTTATGGCTGCTTTTACAAAATGTTCTTAAATCCCAGAATGTCCCAGGGCACCTCCCAGTGCCATTTTTCCCTGATTCTGCCAATTGCTTACTTGATTAAAGGTAGAGGGGTATCCCATTAGGCTTATAAAATCAAAGATCACATACAGTACAGCAGCACGTGCGCATACATTGGCAAGGAAAAGGGATCCATGACAAAGTGAGTTCACTTATTTTCTTCTTTTTTTTTTTTTTTTTCTTTCTTTTGTGTCTGTGTGTGCGTGCATGTATTTTTCTGTTTCTTCTGGGTCATGATAACTATCCAAAAAAGAGAAAACAAAGTCTTTTTTTTTTCTTAAAGAGAAAATGTCTTTATAGTATCTCTGAACTTTGGAAATCTACAGCATTTTTTGCCATGGGGAGGGCTGTTACAAGCCTTGCAATCCCTGACAAAGCGGAGGAATGGAAATACTCCAAGTGCCACATAGCCTGTGATTAATCTGAAAGAAGAACATCAATAAAACATGATCTGCTTCTCTTCAGCTGATAGAGACTCATAAATAATAAAGCTATAAGATGTAGAGTCCAAAGTGGAAAGACTTATTCAGTGTCAGAAACAGTAGGAGAAAAATCTCTGAAAATTATGTGGGAGAAGTTAATTTAGAAGCCCCCACTGGTTGTTCAGGGCTCTGCTTCCCTTCATGCACTTGCCACCATGGCCTGCCACCTGCACAAACCATTAACCACCGAGCCTTGAGCATCACCTGAGTGACCCACTGGGAAGCAGAGATGACCCAAACTACACCTATAGGCTTTTCCCAGCTATACTGCCCAGCTGCTATGGAAATCCAGGTGTGGATGCGCTTGTCACTTGTGAACTGCCTATTTTGCAAAGCTTGTAATATCCTCCAAAGTCTGTGCTAGCCCAGGTTGTGTGTTGCTAAACAAATGCCATGTTGTTAGAATGATACAAAGCAATTTGTTATATGAAGGTTGAAAAGTATAGGTGTGGAAGAAACCTCCAGAAGTCCCCTCCACATCTGGCAATCCATGGATATAAGCAGTACATAGACCTCTGAGGTCTTCATTCTTTGTCCCTAGCCATAATACCCCACTTTTTACAGCATGGTTTCTTTCTACAGACAAGCTGGATTCTTATTTTCCTCACTCCAATGAAGGGCAAAAATTTACCTGGAGAAATATAGGTTGGCCTCATGCTGCCTGGGGAGGAGGACATCTCACAAGGCTGTTCTCTCCTCCATATCCAGCACGGAGTATATTAGTATTGGTAATAACATTTATTAGTACAGCACAGCGTCAGATAGCAACATATACGGTAACTTAGCAGAGCGTGAATAAATATAAGAGATAATAGACACACACTGCCCCCCCTCGGCTCTAGTCCAGCCAGCAGAAAATGGTCTGCAAAGGGTAAAAGGCTCAGGAGTGAAAACTGAGGCAGGGACTTTCCTTGATCGAAGACCAGAAAGTGGAATCAAATAAATGATTAACAGCTTCTCTTATACAAAATAAGATAACTTGGTGCTATAAAGAGTTATATGGATGTACTTTGCAGAAGTGAAGGTTGCTTAGTGTTAGTAATATCCAATTGTCTGCAGTAGATTAATGTCGTTTTATCTTTGTGATGATAAAGAGATGCCATCGCCGTGACACGGAGCCTGTGTCCATGCTTAAGTTCCTACGTGCAAAGACACCAGCTCTTTGGAAGCTTAGTCTCTGAATTTGAGTAAGTTCAGGAAGATTTCTCCTCTGCTTACTCTAAATGATCTTCAAAGAAAGATTTGAATTTAAATCTCCATTTTTAATCTAAAGCTTTATTTCCTTTGGCATCTATTTGCATTTATTTGGTGCTTTTTTCTTCTTTCCTACTACACATAGAAATTGCAAAAGTGGCATAATACTGCCATGTAGGAATCCTTGGTGCCATATTTCAATTACGTTTATTTACTAATTAGGGTATGTTTAACATTTTAAGCAAACATTCCTTTCTTTCCTATTTGTTCGAGAGACTGTTTTCTCCGGGGGGTTACTTGAACTCTCTGTGTTGCTGTGTCGAGTCGGAGGGCAGGGTACAGCAAGATCCAGAAGCCTTAAAAATCCACCACTGTGTCTGCTCCTTCCCTGGTGTTTTCAACAGCGGTGGCTGGACTCAGGCTGCAGTTTCACTATCTCTTCAAGCTCATCGTAGTGCAATCTGCAATCAACCACTTAGATCAGTTCAGAGCAATCAAGAAGCCACCACCTTAGACTACCTTGTGGTGGACTCCGAAGAGCTATAAGTACTGTGGTCAACTGTGCTAAACACAGGCAGTTATGCTGCTCCAACGTGCTGGAAGCAAGTGGAAATGAAGAAAATTGTAAATGTGCCAATGCAATATGGTTGTGTGTACCTTGCCCCAGGAGAGGGAGGTGAGCTCTCAGCTCTGCTGCCCGTGGTTTTCTCCCTCACCTCAGGTGGCTGGTGACTGTCCTCTGGCCCTTGCTGCTGCAAAAAGTCCATTCTCCTCCAGCTATGGGCTGCTTCTAGTACTTAACAATAAAATAGCTAATACAGTGTTATTTTCTTGAACAGCCAGCTTCCAGGGAGGTGGATGGGACACCAGGTTGCCTCTCTGGTGTCACCTAACACATTTAGTTTTCATGACTACTTTCATTCTTCAGCCACTCCCAAAATCACAGGTGAAATGGCATTGAGGTTTTGATTTTTAATGACTGCCTGAAGTATGTGCAAACTTGGAGGGACTCCAGGGTTGCTAACCTAGACAAAAAGAGGTGGCTGATATGGAAAAATATTAGCAAAGCCAAAGACACGAGATTGGAAGCATATTCTGTCTGTGTTGGGAATCCTTTCTGGGTCTGGCCCTCAACAATAAATGGGAAAGAGAATAAACCAATGCACTCATCCATCATCATGACAGTATCTACACAGACAGCACTTTTCATTTGAGGAAGCTTCATGCATTTATCATAGTAACTGTCCCCAGAATTTACAGTACACTTCTCAGCCTGGTATCTACACATCACTCTTAACCCTCTCTGTGAAAAATAGAGATAAATGCATAATTCAAAGAAAACTGGAGTGCTGGACAGTGGGGGAGGCAGAAAACAGCTATTCAAACAGCAAATCAGCCCTGGAATTAAAATACATGTAAATGCATTGGTCCAAGAGGTTGCAAACCAGCTGTCTCCACCATTTATAGTTCTGGACCCATGAGCAGGAGGGAGGAATGATGTACTGAAGGACAGCACCGCTCCTTCCTCCATGATGGGATGTTCTTCAGGGGCCTTCGTGCTCTTCCCAGGGACACCCACCAGCCTGCACTCACAGCAAAGAGTTCATCCCTGGAGACAGTGACAGAGACATGGCACCTCCAAAAGACACTATGTAACTGCTGAGCAGCAAGGACTCTCCATGTGCATGCCATAGCAAAGGTATGCTAATTTACCTCCTATGTGCCAGCAATAAAATGTGTTGAACTCATCCCAAATTACATTGCATGGACCCCTCCCAGTGTTTAAGAACAGGTGCTCATCTAGTCCATGGCAACTTCTACACTGAGGCAACTGGAGGAGTCTGAATTTGTGAATCCTGTACCATGGGATCCCAAAATATCCTCACAGAGGCTGAAAGGGGTCCTCCCCATCCTGAACCCCATCTCCTCTTCTCTTACCAGGGGAGGCAGAGCAGGCAGCTCTGTTTATGTGGAAACATTTCCCTCTCTGGCTGAGGGAGTGGGAGAATCTACAAGCAGAACAGCCCATGTCAAGTCAAGTTGAGACTATGGTAAGGGAGAAGGAGGTATTTGTATTTTCTCTTCCACCCTGAGGAAACTGAGAAGAAAACTTCAGGCCAGTCTGGTTGCCCAGGATAAGCTGGAAGAAAGAAGACGACAACCGCCACCTGTCAAGGATAGGTACAACTGGCTTGAGCCAGTACTGCCATACAAGTTTTAGAGTTTGATCAAATATAGTTTCNAATAGCCCTGAGGCTAATTGGGATCAGCTGTCCTGCCTGCATTCCCGCCCAGCTTCTTGTGCACCTGGCAGAGCATGGGAAGTTGAAAAGTCCTTGACTAGTGTAAACAGCTGAAACCAGGACACAAAACAGGCTTTAAGTGGAGGTTTCCAGCCACAAAGAAGAGTGGAAGGCAGGAACCTATTGCCAGAGGATGCTCTGGTGTTGCCATCCAAGATCACCAGCGTTGGGGCCTCAAAACTTTGAACAGCTTTTGACACAACTCCCTCGTAGCTCCTGGCCCTGCTATCATGGTTTCCTCTCCCAGCTATGCTTGTGCTTGGTGAAGGGGGTGACTTCTCCTTTTGTGTCCTTTTAGGCTGAACACTGATGTCCCTGCCTCTCCCCATCTGCCCCACTATACACAGAGGGCCCAACCCTCCTGGTTCTTTGTGTTTTCAGCTTCAGTCTCAAATACCTCCTGACACCCCCCAAAAAAACAGCAGATAGCCCATTTTTCAGTATATCTCCATCACTGGATGGCTTTAGGAACCAGCTAGATTGGTATCAGTCAGATGCTGCTTTGGTGAAGAGTTGATAGCCAGACTCTCACTCTTTTTCCCAGCAGGCACATCATGAGGCTTGCCCCTGCTTGGTCTCAGTCCCCATGGTGGCCTACAGGAGCTTGTTATTTTTCTCGTAGTGGTGCTCAAAGAGCTGCTATAAGCAGACACGCTACTAGAAGGAAGTCTCATTTTCTCTGTGTAACTTCAGCTCCAATATCATAACATCTGAATAATGTATCAGAGCTGTGATGTCTACCATCCCTTCAGTTCCCTATTCGCCCCAATTTTCCTGTCATCTTGGCGTGATGCAATCAAAGAAGCAGCACAGGATGTTTTCCTAGCTCCTGGGCACCACTGCTGAAAAGTCTCTGAGCACTGCTAATAACGTTGGTTCAGCAAGGCCCAAATTCTAATGCAATTAACAGGGGAGCAACTGAATCAGCTTCATTGTGTCTCCACTGGGGACATACAAGAATGCCTCAAGGCCTGTGGAGGCCATGTGTAACTCCACAGGCTTAAACACTCTTTCACATACCCCCATATCTGACACTGCCAAAAGTTTAACCTCAAATTGCAGCTTCAAGACGACTTGGTGACCTATGGCTGGAAATCTATTTTACAAAGGCTCTTGATGTATTTTGATTAAGATGGATAAGCCCATCTCATATTACCAGCAGAAAGAAAGCATTTTAGGTTTGATATGCATCACTGTTAGATGTGCCTCCGGTGGTATAATCACAACTTCCACCATATAGCGAAATGCACTTTGAACAGAGACAAGCAGCAGGCAAGGAAAGGACTGGATGGAGGCTATTTAAACCCCTTTCTGATTACAGGTCTCAGGAGGGAACTGGTTGCTGCTTATTCAGCATTTCGGATGTTTGATTTCCTCGCTCCAGTGCTTCCTTCTTCCCTTTCCAGGTTTATCATGACTAATGGGAAAATAAGGAAAAGAGGAGAACAGGGCAGAATGAATAAGAACCCTGAACCTCCACCCCAGGATGGGTAGGCAACCTTCATCGACGCATTCATCATGTTTTGGTTGTTTGACTTTCATGTTTTGCGGCTGTTGAACATGTATGGACACAATCAATGATGAAGAAAAGTGAGAGAGCAAGACAGACTCTCTTTCACAAAAACAACTTATCATCATTCATCGAAGACTGTATCTTGCTTTTATCAAGCTAAATGTGAAAGTTCATAAAGCTACCCTTCTCCTGGGTCTGGATAATTATCATTGGGTCCAGAGGTCATGTACCCTTCTTGACCAGTAAGCTATGGCCCATATTAGCAGGAGTGCTACAGAGATCATTTGCTTAAAATAGGCACAGGAAGGAAACCCAGTGCACCACAGATGTGATCACTAAAATTCAGAGTTCAGAGGTGAGAGGAGGGAAAGAGACAGCAGCTGATACCTGTCATCTGATGGCATTTTAGCAGTACAAAGTGCAGCACCACGATGTCAGCATTTGAGACCATCTGCCTTATTTCCTAGATGTGGCCTGCCTGGGAGAGGTCCATAGGTTATACCAGTTGGGATTCAGTTCACCCAGCACTGGTGGACTTGGCAGTGTTAGGTTTGTGGTTGGACTTGATGATCTCAAGGTTCTTTTACAACTTAAATATTTCTATGATTCTATCTCTAGTGTGGACATCTCCAGTTGAGCAAAGCGCTGCAGGTCCCAGTCAGCAGAGACAAAAGAGCATTTTTAATTACTGGTTCTTCTCACCTATTTTGGGTGCCTCCTTTAGGACAGGCTGAGCTGTATGGCTGCTATGTCTGCAAGCGTGGATCTAGGCTAACATCCCTAGGGGTGGACTTCATGATGGTGGAGGGGTCTGTCCAGTCAGATGAGTTACCCACCTAAACTTGGGGCCTCTTCTTTTTCCAAGTTGAATGCCTGGACTTGAAAATTCAAGCAACCTTCCACCACAAAATAAAATCCTCTTCACTGTTATTCATGTAATTTTCAGTATTTCAGATGATCAGCCAGAAAGCTGATCTTCTCCACATAAACTCACCTGCAATCTGGTTGACTGGGCTGGGGATCCTCCACTAGCTCCATCCCAAAGTAGGTGATACTTCATATCTGCCAAACCACAAGGTGACAGCCACAGGCACCATGATGATATTTTGGCCACCAAGCTTGACCTAATAAAGTAGAAGAAGCAGGAGGAAGGCTTCCCAGACACCTCTGTGAGCTCCAGGTCTCTCTCCAGAAGTGAGCACCAGCTGATATTCTCCCCAAGGTGGGAAATGGTCAGGTGTCTTCTCAGCTGGACTCACACAGACCTTTCTCCTTTCCATTTACATACTAAAATTCAGCTAATGGGCCATGTCATCCTCTCCTGAGTCATTGACTCTCTTTCTCATTCTCTGTATCCAGGGTTAAGGCAGTTTATTAACCTTTCAGAAGTGGGCATTCAGCCTGCAGGTTTTCCGTCCTTTCCCATGAGTTACTTATCTTTCTTTGGGTTCAGGTTCTGTTTCTCAGACTTCAGGATCCCACACACATTTGGTGAATAAAATCCTCCAGCTCTCACATCCAGTAGCATCTTGGTCAACTCACTGGAAAATTCATTTCTTCTCCATCTAATATCTGCAAAATTAAAAGTCACAGAGATATCTCTTCATGATATCTTTACTGCTTTAGTACTGTCACATAGATCTTTTTCCATATTCAAGCCTCAATTGATAAAATTTTGCTTATGACTGTTGGGTGTGCCAAACTCCTGCAGATAAAATGGTAATAGAGATCATGCAGTGAGTGTGTCCGGAACAGCCTTAACATCACTTCTAAAATAAGCACAGAGGGATCATCTCCAGCTTCTGTCACCTCTCCATGTGCCAACCCAATTCACACTAATCGTGGGCTTGTCCATAAATACCCCCGTTAGCATATTCCTGTAAGAGACAGATTAAAAGGCTACTATTCACCACGTTTTCATCAGTATAGCTCTTCCCTATTAGAAGCTGTCATGATTTGTCTGGACATGTACAAACATACAGCATCCAAAGGATTAAAGATACCATGGATATTTTGGGTCCTGCGATGTGGCTATGGCCCAGATTTTCTCCAACTATTGCTCTCCTGAAGACCTGGAGTAGGTGCAGCTCTAATGGCAGTGGGGAAGATGAGGGTGGCAACCTCCTTCTGGGTCTGACATGTCTAAACTGCAGATATTTAAGCCTGAGCTTCTCACTCCAGTCTCCTTCTACAGTCAATACAGGGAAATGGACACATCCAGAGGGTAATTCGCCTCACCTTAAAATAAGAGTCTAAGGTCAGTCTGAACAGGGTCTTTTGGAAGGGCTTACGTACAGATAGGGGGACCCCAGCATGAGGGACTCAGATGTTGTCATCTGACTTTTAGATGCCTAAAATTAAAAGATACAATTTTCGCTTTGCATCTCCTCCTTGTCCCTCCCCACCATATCACAGAAAGGGACCAGACCTTCCTCTTCCATATGGCTGTGTCCCCACACCACAGGGACGGGATGGGTGGAGAGGTACCATCCCTTCTTCATCTCTGAAGAGAACATCAGACTCTTTCCCCTCCCTGTACTTGGGGCTAAGGAAGCAATGCACGTCTCTGTGGCAGTGGGTGCTCAGCTACAGCAAGAGAAGCACAAATGGGAGGTTAATGGAAAACAAATTACCTTCCTGGAAAATCTGAGCTTGATTATCCTACCAGATCACTCCACTAAAGTAACTAGGACTTCATAAGTTAAGGCCATGTGTGCTTGGGTTACTTCCAGGGCCCTCACCCACAGAACATAGGATGAAATCTCGTGTTTTCTAGAGAGCTTGGGAGGGCAGGTTCTACCTTCACTCAGGAATAGGTTCATAAGATCATCTCAGTTGCATAAGAAGCTGATGTTGGCTGAATCCCACTGAAGGGAGAGCTGTTTCCTGCTGCATGATTACAATGGCAGCAAGCCTGAATCCCTCTCCATGCAGCGAGATGATTTCAGCCTGAGCTGGACTCATTACGGAGTCAGAGCGACTCCTGCATTCTGCATTCATTTATGCTCAGAGGCATTCACTAAAAGTTCATCTCTCTTCCCAGTACCAGGAAAATCACTTCACTTGTCAGCAAGACAGAGCCTTTTTGATCAATCTGAGACAGGGTGTCTTAGAGTAAATACCTTGCTGCCTGCAGCAAGGTGCAATCTGCACTATTTTCCAGGCATGATTTCCTTTGTTTTCTACCCTCAGGTTCTTTCTTTCACAAAGCAGCACTGAAGACTGGGACAATTCACACTGTGTTGGAGCCCATTAGATAAGTTTTCAGCTCCTATGAGTCCTTCCCCCCTTTTTTTTTTTTTTTAATCTTCAGAAAGAAATGAGAGCTCAAGAGAATAATCTTTTCTGGACAACTTTTTGTTTGTCCCTAGATGTGCTCTAGGCACTTCTGTGTGTAGGCTGGTGGAAATTTCAGCAGACAGATCTTGATCTCAGTCCCACACCTGGGAAACAGACCTGTCCACATCATACTGGGGTTTGGAACATTTGTTCTCAGGGTGGAGGAGAAAGGTCTAGAAGAACAGGTGATACCATCCTGTGATACACCCATGTTACTGTGTTGTTCTCCTAAACGAGCAATTTCAAAACAAAAGGAAAAGGAGCATTCTTAAAGAGTTCAGATGTTGTGATGACATTTTTGAAAGAAACTATTTCCACCCACACAAGCTTTTCATTTTGAAAATTTTCTTAATTGCTCTATTGTTATCTTAATGCTCAAACTTTGATCAGAGCACTTTGATTCACATGAAATGTTTTATTCTTAGAGTTGCCAGTAGCTCAAAACATCACTTTCCCTAATTACTCTAATTGCAGAGACAGGGCAATTTGCCTGCTTAGTGCAGGAGGTATCAAATGGCCTAGGAGTCAGAGCTGAGCCACACAGATCACCACGACTTCCTGGCCAGGATAAAAGCAGCATGAAATTCTGTAAAGATTGCTCTCATAAGACAGGCAATGGAGATGGACATGAGAACGAGGGTTTAATTCCAGCTCCTCCCTTAGGCTTTCTGAGTGGCATCCATCTCTGTAGACATAGATGCTTCTGTCTGAGCTCCTCACCCCGTATGAAATCAGTCAAGGGGGCAATTCACCTCGTTTGAAAGAGGATGTATAAACAGATTAAACGTCTTGCTCCCTAAAAGTATGATCTTCTCCCCTTAAATCCATAATTAGAGCCCAGGGATATAATTTAGTTGCTTAAACGCAGGCTTCTAGTGCCATTTGAGACCTATGGGGCTCTCCCACTCCCATCTAGCTGCCACATCAAGATCAGAAGATCTTGAGTTCCTTGTAGGTCCTGCCAGCCCCAGACGGATGTCTCAGTTACCCCAGATCATGTAAAAAGGCAGTAAGTACATACATTTAGTCAACTGAATAGAGCTGATCACAAACATCAAGAGATAGAGAAAACAATAATTCCCTTAGGAGTTTGCTCTAGTAAGTGAGTCACCCTCACCATTAATATTTTTCTCCTTGTTGTGTTGTGTTCTTGGCTAGTTTAAAGAGCCCATTAGTATCCAATATTTTCCTCTCAGTGATGTACTTTTAAAGGCAGCAATCAATCCCCCTATTGACTGCAGCAGGGTAGATAGAGTTTGTGAGGTCTTACTGCAAGATCTATTTTCCAGTTCTGAAATAATTTCCATGGGTGGCAGAAATAGGCAATGTCGGGCAAAAATAATATTTGAATGAAAACTGGTCCTTAAAGAGAATTAACTCCCAGTAACGTAATTCACAGGACCCAGAATTGCAAGCGTACAATAAAGTCTTCTTAAAAAGCAATTTCCGCTTCTTCATAGCATCATTTCTAGTACTGAATGTCATTCTTGCCTTCAGGAATGGATCTTCTTCCATGCAATGAAAGGACTTTCCTCTGCCCTCATTTGCTCTTAGCTATCGCCAGGCAAACAGTCCAGGTGAGCTCTCTAAAGGAGTTTCTAGTGCCTTCTACATTGAGCAAAACTGTTAGCACGTGAATTCCTGAGTTCCCTTGATGCCAAGGGCACTGGGGAAAGGGAGCTCTGCTAAACCAGCCAAATAGTTGAAGGGAAAGTCATTTGTAAAGTCACCCGTACTGTTGACTTTTATTACCGTGCTATCAACCTCTGCAGCTTTCAACAGGAGGAACTGAGACCTTTATTACAGGCATCAGGTAATGCAGGGAAGTAATTATGTTAATGAACAAGACAAACAGATTTGTGAGGCAGAGTCAGGGGAATTAGCTCATGCAATACATCAGAGCGCATTTTAGCAGGGTACAGGTGACAAATGTCCTCGTGACTGACGAAGGAGGGAACTGAACAAGCAGTCTTAGACACACTCAGGAACGGAGGTGCAAGCAGTTATTGCTGCTCTAAAAAAAAAAAAAAAA